>JAJIYU010000268.1:0-59002 GCA_030144865.1 Tinospora cordifolia | reverse complement strand
TAATATATGTGTATGTATGTATGTATGTATGTATGTATGTATGTATATATATATATATATTTATATATCTAATCACATTAAACCTTGTTATATACTTATAACTATATGTTTATAATACAATTCCTTGTTCACTTTAATTTTTCTATTATATGTATAAATATTTTTCAATTATTAATTTATTCTCACTTCCCAATGACTAATTTTTTTTACCAATCTATAAAAAATTTTCAAATGCTACATTTTATCATATTTATTTATTTTTCTAGCTAATTCAACTAATATTGATTGTCAAATTATTATGTTTTTTCATTTTATTACTTACTCGCAGCGTGGCATGATCGCAAAGTTCCGAGGTGTTACACTAATGCACTACACGAATCATTCGTTTAACTTTGTAGTAACGTTTTATATTTGGTATGACTTCTTTTGGCAAGTAAGCTTGTCATAACTTTTCATCGATTATTAATGAAATCATTTAGGACTTCCTTCAATGGTAGTATGCATTTAGGGTTTTCCTCTTATGCACAATGTTATGAGAAAGAGAAGAAATGTGCTAGTTGCATTAGGATTTAACAACAGTCTGCAACTTCACATAACTTTTAAACTTTAAATGTGCTTGTGTGAGCACACAATCTTGAAAGTTCATTATAAAGTGATTATGCATATGTTTGATTTACAAGTTTTTCAGCCTCTAAAATATCTAAATGAATTCATGTTCTTCAACATTCAATGGGATTTAAGATCATAGTTTTTCCTTGCTCAAATGGTTTTCTAGGTTTTTTTTCCTTTTCTTGGGTTATTAATGAAGATGGTGCTAATGTCTGGCATTGTGTATATCCAGGTATCGTGTATTTTATGGGGGACAGTTTTGTGATCTAATCGTGATATCAGATATCCTGTTACATGCACCACCTACTAGGACTTCACAAAGGAAAGAGCAGTGACGTGTGATGTTTTTGCCAAACAAGATTGATCATCACTAAATTAGACCAGTTCTTACTACCGAGACTCACAGATTTCAATTTATTTAATAATTTAGCTATTTGTGTATATTCAGGTATTTTTGTAAAAGTAAAACTTATGTGTATTATTATTGTTATCAATATATAAATTATTATTAAAGAAATTTGTTCATTTTATACCTTATTTTTTTGTTGTTGAAGCAAACAAATAGCACTACTAATCACATAATTTAGCAACAAAAATTATTGTGGATAAAGTATAAAATTTTAATTTTGCAATAAACTAATTTGTTGCTAAAATAAATTTTTAGCAACAAAATAAATTGTGGCTATAGTTGTTTCTTAGCAACAAAATATTTTTGTTGCTAAATAAGCTATTAGCAACGAATTAATTATTTATTACTAATTTGTGACTATCACGCACTATTAACAATAAATATAGCAACAAAATTTTTTTATTGTTAAAAAGTTTTAGCAACAGAAAATTTGTGTTTAGTAACAAATATTTTTGTTGCTAAATACTAAGTTTGTTGTAGTGATAATTATTTCCTTTTTTTTTACTGAAATGTGCTTCTTCTTAAAAAATTTTTTATAAAAATAGAAACACTACTCCTCGGGCTTACAAGAATCTAAGACATATATATATATACATATATATCAAATTTTTTATGTGTCACTTTTTTTTTCTCTTAGTACAATTTATACAGCTCCTCCTGAAGCATTTTGTGTACGTCTTAGTACAATTTATACAGCCTAAGATTTGAGCTTCTCTTTCTTGCCTATTTGGCGGAAGTGCTTCAACTTAACCAACTTAAAACCCTCCCTCTTAATGGAGTTGTTCTAGGACGTATCATGCTTTTTCTCTCTAGAGTTTCAGTTGTCAATTTAAATTTTGATTAGAATGGCAATGTAGAAATGTTTTTTTGTATTCGGATAGGATTTCTGTTGGCTTGGTCGAGAGGCTCACTTAGTTTGTTACAAATCCTTTCTCTCTTATCTCTGTGGCCATCAACTATTTGCCTCTCCTGTCTCTCTTATTTTGCTGTATAACATCCAATGTTTGATAATTTATTGCCCTGTCCATTTGTTTCAGAGAAGCAAGATTTTTGAGTTTGCGCCTAACATCATTATATATGATTTGAGGGCCGCTCCATATGGGACTGCACCTTTTTAAGGAGGCCCAAGCAACAATTGGCTAAAACAGGTTAAGAGGACTGTGCTTCCAAGAAGGAAGCTAAGAACAACAACTATTATACATGATTCCTATTAATAAGGAAGTAATGAATATTTTGTTTTAATGGAAAATTATTGCACAAGTTTATTTTTTATTAAGTTAATTTGTATGTCTACTTTACTAGGAGATGATGAATTCAACTAGTACCTAACAGTACCGTGTGAAGTCCATAAACCTAATAATTCAAGAATCAAGACATGTGACAATTTCTTTTTCTTCCAAATCTCTCATGGGGTCCAGAAGATTTTGTTGTCTATGAAAGTTTTCACAAGAGGCCAGTAAATGCAATATTGTGCATGCAATGAAGCACTTAAAATCACATACTTCAAACATATAATAACACATCGCACACGACACAAGTCTATCCAAACCATTCTCTTTCTTCTTCAATCTTCTCCACACAAAGAAATGTGCTAAAACTCTGGCACAGGCATGTCTTCTTCAAATGGCGGGGCCAACACCCATTCTCCATCTTCTTTCATCACCATCCCCCTGTTCTTCTCCACCCACCATGACCCTGGAACACAGCACTCTTTCTTGAGATATTCACAAGATTTGTTCACCAAAGCAACACTTCTTTTCACCTTCAGTTCAAACTCTCCATGCTCCCCGTTCCAACCTGCTACAACATGTAATATTGCTTGCAAGTTATGCCAATCACTAGGGTTCAACGAATTTTTCAAGCTCGGCGACTTCCTGGTATCCACTACGAGGTCAATCCCTGTAGTAGTATACCCAAATAGCCTACTCGGATAAAACGGTATAAGATCGATAACATTTCTTGTGTGCAAGATTCGAAGATTCTTCATTATCTTCAGCTTCTCTGCAAATGCCTCGTTACCCACTTCCGGGCAACCGAAGACAAATGCTGCCACAGGAGTATTTCTATCTACTAGCTCGTTTTCCACAATATCAAAAGCGCTTAGCACTGCCAGACTTGCACCCAAACTATGTCCTGTGAATATGAAGCTCAGGTTTTCTCCTCTGTACTTGTGAACCAGGTCTTTGATCTTTCTTTGTAATTGTTCTCTTGCACTTAGTTTGGTAAAAGGAGACGTGGAGTTACTAGAAGTGTAAATAGTGAACCAACCCTTCATCACTTTTATCTTCTTATCTTCATCACGTGGTGACGAAGACAGCATGGGTTCGACGGATTGTAGCTGAGCGTCAAAAACATCGAGCCATTCCATCGTCTTTATTGTTCCACGCCATGCGATGTATATTTCTCGTCTCCCTGAGGCTTTGGTAGCTTCGTCTGTGGACACAGCGACATATCCCATGAAATTCGATTCACGATCCCAGCTGTCTTGGCCAGTAATCGTGTGAAGAAAGAAGCCCGTGGGTACGTCGATCTGAGAAGTTGAGTAGAGGAAGGTGTCGACAAAGTAGGACGAAGCAGCTAAAGGGAACTGCACTTTGTTGAAGAAAGATCGCTTGCCGTAGTGGCTGCTGCCACAGAACCTCGAGGACGTATCACTGTCGAAGGCGTCATAGGTGGCTTGACAGAAGTCGCCGGAAAGGAGAATGAGTTTTCGGAGGTTGAGGTTGAGAGGTTGTAGAAGGCCTTCCCAGTTGTTACTTCCGAGCAGTTCAGGCCACGTTGGTTCTGCTGATTTCTTCTCCATAGGGCTTTTCAAAGTTTGTGGAATGTTGAGGTGACTAGAGGGTTGGACCTTGAGACTTTAAGGGAAGAGATTGGACCCATTTTGGGGGAACGTCAAATCTAATTGGATGAGGGAATAAGGGCCGTTCAATTCGACAGTATTTATTTATTATTATTATAACTATTCTGTAACTAAGTTCACATTTCTCTTGCACATAATATTTACTAAAAAATAATTTAAAGAAAAAATATATATATTCTTAAAACAGAATTATATTTTATTTCTTTTGATATAATTAAATTAATAAAATTATTAACAATCTTAGTAAAAAAGAAATTAAAAATAAAACTTAGACATCAAAAGGGTGAACTAAAAAAATTGTTAAAAAAGTTTAAAATGTAAAACATATGGAGAAAAAAATGAAAATAATTATTTATAAAATTTCTATTTAACCCTATTAATATTAAGATTAATTTTTAAAAATTAAATATAACATGAACTTATATATATATATATATATATATATTATTATTATGTGAGACCCATGCACGCCAACAACACTACTGTTATAGAAAATTTTGAGCATATACAAGTAACTACAACTAACGCCAAGTGATGGCGCCGGGTTTTAAAAATTTTATATTTTTATTTTTGTTATTTTCTTTTTATAATTTTATTTGAGAATATAATTACAATTAAAAAAATTAATTATATTTAAATATTATATTTTTTACTATTATTATTAACTTAAATAAAAAATTTTATTATTTCATTTATTTTTATTTATTATTTATATTATTATGTTATTATTTATTTTTATTATACTATTTTAATTCTTAAGTTTAAATAAAAATTTAAAATTTATATAATAATTATTTTTTAAGTAATTAATAATTAAATTTTAATTAACTATTGTATTAAACAGTTAATTATTTGAATTTTTGTAGGATATGATTTATTTATAAATAATTAAATTTAATATTAAATTAATATGTGAAATAGATATGTATAAAAATATAAATTTTTTAAAAAATAATAGAAAGAAAATAAAAAAAGATTAAAAAGAATATTGTAAAAACATTGTGTTTAGCGTCAATAGGCTGAAAAAAAATTATTACTTAATGTTGGATTAACTTTAAAATAAAATAAAATATAAAATTAAAAGTTGGCAATGAAAGTTACCGTTTGGCGTATTATTTGTTTCCCCGCTCATCCAAGTGGCTTTGACATATAGGTGGAGTGGCGATAAGGGATATTTCGGGCCGGTTTCATTGTTTTATCTTTTAAAAATAGCACGTGATAATATGATAAGGTCCAAATAAAAAGAAGAGGGGCGATGATGGAGATTTCATGTCGGTTTCACCGTTTTATCTTTTAAAAACAGCACGTGATAATATGATAAGGTCCAAATAAAAAGAAGAGGGGCGGAAACTAAACGGGTGGCTCACCTCAGACTCACTGTAAGGACTCATTTAATTCTTTTTTCTTTTATTTTTTCTTTTAAAGAAGCAGGAGGGATATTTTAATTATCCTATTGAAAGCAAATGAAAAGGAACCTCTATTATTCAAAATACCAAACCTACCATGTGATAGCATTCTTGACAATGTAATAAACAAAAATCAATCATACAAATAAATAAATTACAGATAAGAAATTAATAATAAATATGCATTATTCGTATTTCTAAAATCTTAGATATAAAACAACATATTTGCAAGTTTAAAAATACAAACTAAATTAGTACAAAAATAAACAACACAAAGATGCAACCTAAAAATAAATAAATAAAAGGGTCTAATCTATTTATTTATTATCTAATTATGAATTAGATAGTGAATTAGCTCATGTTGTCGGTACCTCTAACTTTGTTAGGGCATCTCCAATGCATACATTCAATAAACCTTCCACATCATCAATTTAAATATCCACATTATTCATTCATTAAACTCTCACTCATTAAACTTTCACTCACAATGCTACAAGTTTATTAGACTATACTGTATGGGTCCCACAATTATATCAATTCATTAAATACACTAATTATAATATTTCATTTATAAAATATAATTTTTTTTCAAATACCTATTATTTATATTTAAATTAAAAAAGATAAATAATTATTTTAATTTATATAAAAAATTAATTTTTTACAATAATTTATTGAAAAAATTACTTTTTAATAAATAATTAAAAATATTAATTTTTAAATGTTACCAATCATTATTTTACAATATTTTATTTATAAAATATATTTTTATTAAAAAATAATTATTATTCACATTAAAATTAAAAATATAAATAAATATTTTAATTTATATAAAAAATTATATTTTTTATACTTAAATATTTCAAATTATATTTTTAAATATTACTATTCGTTATTTTAAATAGTTATTTAAATAATTATACATATTATTTATTTTCAAAAATAACGATTTACTTGTAATTATATATAATTTAAAAAAAATTATTCATTTTACAAAATTATTTTTATTTTTTATAGCAATGTAAATTTTATTTTGACTTAAAATTATTAAAATTTTGAAAATATTTTTATTTATTTAATATATATATATATTATTTAACTTAAAATAATTCAAATTTTATTTTAACTGAAAATAATTTATCTATTTTTATTTTATAAATTAAAAATAAATATATTTTTATGTTTATTTAAATTATTAAAACAGTTAAAAAATTTTATTTATAAAAATTAATTATTTTAAATATATATATATATATTTAACAATGGGCGTCTAATACAGAAGGGGCTATTGAGTGCCAGCTAAGTGCTCAATAGCCCCCATTACGGATGCCCTTAGATTATAATTTATTTATTTGTTAGATTAACAAAGAACCAAAAGCTCCCTCGTTCATAATTAAACTAAATAAATAAAAAACTAATTCATGTAACATTTTAGAATCAAGTGATAAATAAAAATTTTACTTACTCTTATTTCTTTCTACTTGGATTTTTTTATCATCATTCATTTGTAAAGCTCTTTAATCAAGTTAAAAAATCCTCTTTCCTTCAAAAGGAAAAGCATAAATATAAACATTTGTAGAAGAAAATTCATGTAACATTTTAGACTCAAGTGATATTTCCATAAATTTCATGAATATGAATTACATTTCTAAATTAGTATTCCTCTAATCCACGTGGGCCCATTAAGTATATTTCATGACATCTTAACCCTTTCATCGTAGGGCGCATGATTATAGCAAGACCGTTGACCTACATGTACATAGTCCAAAATACTTCATAGAGAATCAAGCCACTATTTAAAAATTATAGTTTACCAATGGAATTTAGCCACAATTGATGTGTACCATCCAAAATCTTAAACTTTAAGTAATCATAATCAATCTAGTAGGATAAAGAAATGACTTAGATAATAGTAACACCCCAGAATATGAAAAAAAATTATTTTAACAATTCTAAGACAGAGATTATAAGTTTAAGTTGATAATAAATAAGTTTTGTCCTAAGTAAAGTTAAACATTGAACAGGAGGTAGGTTATCTTATTCTAGTAAGGCATAATTTTTTAAGTAGACTCAATCTGGTCAACCTGATTGGAGGTTGTCCCACCAACTTGAATAAATAATCAAAGAGGAAGAACAAGTTTTCAAATAAATCAACTATTTTTCTAATGTATTTACTCAAAAATGTTTTCCACTCTCACATATACATATATGTATAAGAAAATGATTAATTTTTTTTTTTTAATAATTTTGTGAGTTTAAGATGAGATACAAGATTAAGACACAAACCAAAAAGGGGGTGTCACAACATCGATATATGGTTTTGATATTTATTAATCTTTCTTTAATGGTAAACCAAAAGATAGAAAGCTAAATCAGAAATATAATTTAGGAAAAATACATGTACACATGGTAAACATCATTCCATCTCTATCATAAGCATGTTACTTGATCATTCATATAGCATATGTCATGATATCACACATCATGCTGTAATATTTATTCATCTTTTAAATCTAACATGTATATTCAATTCAAGCATAGCATGCATATTCAATTTATAACATAATGTGCATATTCAATTCAAAGCATATTCATAGGCTATCAAGCATACATGCATACTTTATTTAAATCAAGATAACAACTTAAAATTCAAAGATCATATCCACCTTCCTATTTAGTTCCTTCTAGACCTTGTACTGCTACTCCAAGCCTTTTTGAATCTTCAACCTTAAAGGGTTAGAAACAATTCATTATTCTTAGTGATTAATGTGTTCTAATACTTTTAAACCATATTCTAATGATTCTTTATCCTATATGGCATATAATATGCAATGATGTCATACTAGATGAGTCTAAGTGTGTTCCTGCTTCTGTGTACCACTGTAGAAGGAAAAAGTGCCAAGATAACCACAACTACTAACAAGAAATGAAAGATGACAGAAGCATTACCGCGGTAGGCTACCATGGTAACCAGAGAGGATTATAGGTGATATGTTACAACACTGTAGTAGAGTACCGTGGTAACCAGAAAAATCAAAAGAGCATTGATGCAATTCGCAGTAAGTAGACTGTATTACAGGAGAAAAACCACATTATCGTGGTAGAGTATCACAGTAATCAAAATGCGAAATATAGAATCAAAGAAGAAAATAACACTACTGCGGTAACCAAGAAGTAATGAAGAAAAGATGTTACATTATCGCAGTAGAGTACCACGATAACCAAAGTGAAGATCTAAAAACAGTGGACCTTTCGTGCATCTTTTGTGCATCTTAGGGTATGATGTTTGTTTTCGTTTGTTCTTAGCATATATTGAGAGTAGATAGAGTCGTTATTCCTCCTTTCACAGCATACTCGTAAGGATTGATAATGGCGATGAGTATCTTCTCAATCGTTATTTTCAAACCTTCGTGCATCTTCTTCAATCTTTCGTGCATGTTGCTCCCATTCATTATTTTCTTATGTCCTTAGCATCATAATACCTTTCACTCTAGGCCACAAACCATGCATTGAGAGTAGATAGAGTCGTTATACCTCCTTTGATCAGCCAACTCTCTTGTATGCTCCAAAAGATCTTTCTTGTCTCCTTCTAAGGTACTGTTTTTGATGGTAGAGGTAAACCAACACTTGAGAAGTTGTTATAGGAGATTCTAATTTCAAAAGGATGAAGAACAAAATGAGATTAATCATATAGAGATCAATTTTTTACCTTGAAGAATGTCTAGGAGTATTTCTTATGTTTAGAACTTCCCATTGCTATGTAGTATTCTGGGTTTTTCTTGTCCTTGCTGCTATGGGTGTTATGTGGGATGGTTTGGGGATGAGAGAATATCAAGAAGACGACTAGAAGAGAAAGAAGAAAGAGTGAATTCTTAGGTTTGCATGAGAGGTGAGAATAGAGGTGTTCATGTTGGGTTTTTATAGGGTTAGGGTTGCCTTGGATAGGTTTGGAAATCCTTAGCATTGTTTTTTGGGTAGAATTCTTTCGACCCACTCCCTTTTATTTTGCTTGTTTCTTGGGCGTAGAGTCTTAGTATGTGACGGTTTTAGAATGATCTTTCACGTTTAGAAACTTTACATAATCATTTTTTTTGCACAGGCTTCATGTATTACTATGGTAGTGTAATGTATTACTGCAATAACTAGAACATAATGTATTTATTGGTTCTTTTAGGCAAATCATGCACTACCGCAGCATTGGATTTCAATATTGCAATAACTAGAACACCATTCTGTACAGATTTCTATGTATCATTCCGAGTTGTCTTACCCCTTCATACATTTAATTGTACATATTTTACACCATTTTTGCCATGGTTTTCTCAAAGTTTATTTTATTTAAACTAATTATTTTATTTTACATTTATTTGATTCATTTACCAAATAAAATTCCAAGGTATTACACTTTAATTTGAGGCTTAGGTCATTTGTGAAAAACCCTCCCCTATATGACCTTAGTTTGGAAGTTGAGATAATTTTAAAAACTTTCCTTGTGGGACTTCAATCCGGGAATTGATATTGATAAACTACGGTTGACCTTCAAGTACCATGGGGATGTGGGACCATATGCACAACACTACAACTAATTGGATTATGTCCATGTAATATGGCAATGGTTCATGGGCTACCTTAAGACTCATCAATCCTACCTAACATTGATTGGAAACTAAACTATTGTTTGAAATGTGCAATGCTTGTAGAGTTTATACAATCTATGTTTTTTTATTTGGAGAAAGAGCAACTAAGCTCATAGAATTCATCCCATCTTCTTTTTAGATGTACCCTTTGACTCAACTCTTAGGACTTGGTCCCTCCAATTTGATTTTCTTCCTCTTTTTTATTAGTTATTGTACTTGGTGTGGAATGAGTTTGATGTTTGCTATTATTGGAAACCTTGTAATGAATGCCTTAATAGATAGGTGTGACTTTAATTCATGATGCGCCTTGAATGCTTTAGCTGAATAGAGTTGATTTGGATTTATGTATGGAGCCCACTATATTCAAGCAGTTACTATTATTATTAATTTTGGAATTCTGCTTGGACTTTTCTTTATATGAAATTTGATTTCCTTTATCTTGTTTAATTTCAAGATTTTATTGACATTCCTTAAAAATGGATCATAACATGAAAAAGAACAATACCATTCCCCTTAGGACAATGTCTAAAATGTTTTTACTTGGAATATGGATTTTTTTTTTAGTCCATGAAAGATGCTTTCAAAGATTAAGCAAAGTTTCCACATATTTTCATTGCAAAAGCAAAATGGTTTTAACAAGATAAAATTAGCTAAGGTTTTGAGATAATAAAACTAGATTTTAAAAAGATTAGAAAGGGGGTAATTATAGCGGTGGTATTACAGCCTAATAATTAGATATACTGAGCAAACAATTAGCTCTAATACAGGGCTGGTGTCATAGCCCAAACATCAAGCGTACTAGGCATGTGTACAGGGCATGTTCCACTAGGGCAGAAGTTGGACTTTTCCATCATATAGGATTACACTATAGACAAATAAGGAATGAAAATACAAGTCAATGGGTTAAACAATGGAATGGTTTAAGCCTTGATTAGTTAGAATCTAGGGTCAAGAAGAGCCTACATTCTTGGTTTCTACTTGATATGGGTCTTTTAGAAATTTGCAGAGTAGAGGAAGCTCAGTCTCGGTAAATGACAAACCATGGATGGTGAATGATTGACGACTTTGAAAGAGCTTGTGATGAGATGTATGGGAGCTTGGGAAGCCTTAGTTGCTAGGGCATTTGTGAAATTGTTTGGGTGTAGTGGCAGCCTTGTGTGGATGCTCCGACCAATGGGTTATGTTGGTATAGGACTTTGAAATCTTGAGGAAAAAGTAGAAGCTTAGGTTTCCAACATGATAGTTTGTTGTATAACTGCTTGACTGTTTGATGTTTTTACATACTAAAGTGTATTTATATATGTATGATGAATCCAAAACCCTTGTACATGACGTGAACCAAAAGGCCACAAATTTTGTATCTGTATTTATACATGTAGCAATAAAACATTTGAATATGCATGAGGAAATTATGAAAACTTAGCATCAACCTCCAAGCTACTTAATCAAATTGAAAACTTAGAGTCATCCAAGTATGAAAATTGTTTGTTGAGAGATAAAACTTATGAACGTGGTTGCAAATATGATGCTTAATACAAATGGTGAGACCAGCGAGCTTCACACAACATACATCCAACCATACAGAGAGTGTGAAGTAGTAGAAACCACCACAAGTTGAGATCCTAGTTACTGAGACTTTTCCACCATAGTTATTGTTCATAGCCACTGGATTCATGACAAAGTTGATGTAATACCCTGAAAAATTCTCAAATTTAAATAAAATATATAGAAAATATCTATAAAGTTATAAATAAATTCATTGAGGTGTAAAGCACATTTAATGCAAATAAAGTATTCAACATAAAAATTCTAAACTTCCAAAGCATAGAAAACTTATAGTGAATTTTTCTAGGAAGTTTCATGAACTATAGTGAAAAATCAATCCTAGGGGTAAAATGATAATTTTGCCACCTAGAGGTAAATTCGTCAATCAACATGAAAAGTTAAATGTAGAGCTTCACTGCGTGAAATAGTAAATAGTTTTAAGTACAGAAAATTTATTTCACTAACCGATAGTAAAACAATAATTTTGTCACTCGAGAGTAAAATGATCGTTTCACCTGAGACAAGACACCTATACTAGTATAAAAGTAATATGAAGATAATTTATATAAAATAAAATAAAATAAAATAAAATAAAATATCATTAAAAAAACAACAAAAATCAAATTAATAAAAGTGTATGTAAATAAAGGAATATGCCCATATAGACATATAGGGCATAGTGTCAAGTTACCCATAAAATATTGGGAAATAAATACATAAATGAAATTTTTTGAATATTTTTATAAATAATAACCTAAATGAGCACTCAAATGTCAAGGAAAATCATTAAAATAAAAATGATTTAGATTTAAATCAAAGGCCAAGATGAGACCTTAAGGTATAACTAGTGGGCCTGATAACTAAATTAACTATATTCTAACAAGTGTATGTTGTGTGGATCTAGGAGCAGATTAATAATCAACATGGGAGCATGGAATACACCCACGAGGGGTGCCATCTATTGCCAAAATTTGAATTTGAATTTTAAATGGAATTGGAAGATAGAAATAACCAAGATAATTACCAAATGTCACATTTCAAAAATAACTCATTCTCTCTCCACTTTTCCCAAAATGCATTCATCTTGATTTCCTTCCTCTCTTGGCCATCATCTCCAAAATTCCTCCTATTCCATGCTCAAAGTAGCTCCATGAGAAAAGAAGACATCTCATATCAAAGGAATCAACAAAAATAAGAAAAAGAAATACAAGATCCAATCATAAATTCTGGTTTCTGTTCCTTTCTTTCTCTTTTCTTACCCTTAACATTTTGGTTGGCCAGACATTTTAGGAGCTTTTTCACCCTCGCATCCTTCCAGCATCACATCTGAAAGAAGAGGAGATCCATCACTGGAGGACCGAATAACAAGGAACTAACTCACCAGGGTATACGTTTTAACCTTATGCTCTTTTATTATGATTAATCATGTTTTTTATCGTATTATGCATTAACTTGGATTAGAGAAATCAGAAACCTAATCTCTTAAATTCTATTCGTGAAACTTGAAAATAAACTTACATTTCATGTTTTAGAATAGTTTATAATCATTAGAATATCATGTATAGGGTTTAGATCAATTATTTGTATGAAGTTTTGTTATAATAATTATTGAAGGTAGAAATATGCATTTGAATGAATTTTAGTGTGTAAAAACTGTCAGGACCCCTTCCCTAGGGAGAAGGACGAACCAACTGACACAATATTCTTACAAACCCATTCCCAAACTAAGCTCGACCAAAATACTGTTAAGCCTCTTCACAACACCTTACATAACACTATTAGAGTAATCATAAAAAATGCGGAAGCTGCTACAACAAATAATTACAGTAATTTTTTTTTAGATTGAACAAAAGTTACCTATATATACAGTCTCCTAAATGTAGCAATAGCAAAAATGTCTAAGTTAAAATATCTATAATATTTTTTTCATGTAAGACCCCAATTCTCAGTCTTTCGTATCTATCACGTTTGTTATACCATTAAATGTTGGCACAAATATCATCTGTAGAAAACTGGGACGTTACTTTTCTCGCATTCAATTCATCATTAAATAACAACTGGACATACCAGAACTCATATACGTAGATAATCAAACTCTTGGACTTACCAAGTAACACATGGAAGCATGCAGCGTGTAACACCCTGGAACTTTACGAGCACATTACGTCGCGAGTGAAAATAAGAAAATTGATTAGTTTATTTATTACGAAATAATAACTAATCTCACACATATAAGTATATTTTACTTAGAGCTATGAAATAATCGTCATTGTGTAACACATATAAATTGTAACATATAATATTCGTAATGCATATAATTTCGATGGCAAAGGAATTACAAAATAGAATAGTGACACTTATAAATTGCTAGTGAGGGTTAAAAACAAAGTAAAGAGAATAAAATATATTAAGTTATAAACTTATAACAAATTCTAAACAAAACGGTTAGCATGCATGTTATAAAAAAAAAAAAAAAAGAAGAAGAAAACGAATGGGCGGTGTTAGTTGGCTTACAAAAGAAGAGAGGTGAAATCGAAATAAGAAGAAGGCAGAGGAAGCTGCCGGTAATAGCCACAGCCTGATGAACTAAAGAGGAAGAAGCAGAACGAAATGAAGAAGAAGAGGAAATTCTGCAGCTGTGATCTAGTGGCAGTACATGATGAAGTGAAGGACGAAAACAAAGCTACATGGCTTTGCTGCTGATGCTCTGAGCTGTTGCAGAAACCAGGAGGTTGTGCAGTTGGCCGGGAGACACAAATAGAGGAACGAAAGCAAGTGAAGCAGTTGTTGTTACTGCTGCTCCCTGCTGCCGAACGAAGAAGAAGAAATGCAAAGAAGAGAAAGTGAAAAAGAATGAAGACGGGCTGCTGCAGATTTGGTTGACGAGCGAAGAGCATCCTGCTGACCCAAAACAAAGAAGAGGAGACGTATGTGTGTGTGAGTAGTTGCAGCTACGGCTGCCATTGCAGCTGCTACTACTACCACGACCGAATGAACAGGGAGCTGGATGGACCGGAATGGAACAAGAACAGAGGAACATAGGAAATGGGCAGCTGCTGGTGTGTAACAAAGAAGAGGCTGCTGCTGCAGCTATGGTTGTTGTTGGACTAAGAACATCCGTGAAGAAGAAGACACGAAAACAGAGGAAGAAGAGTGTTGGCGATGTGATTTTGGTTTGGATTTAAATTGCTGCAGACCGAGATGGAAGGAGATGAAGAACGTGACGTGTATGTGTGGTCTAATTTGGGTGTGCGTTGATGCATGAGGAAGATGCTGCAATTTAGTTGGATGAAGAAGAAGAGCATCAAAGGTGCTCTGTTTTGACCGAAGCCGCTGCTATGGGTTGGCCGTGGATGAGAGGATGATTGGTGCCGGTGTCTTTGCTGGATGAAGGAGAATGATGAAGACAACAGGGGCGAGCTGTGTGGGTTGTTGGGCTGACCGAGCTTGAAGGAGATGATGATCTGGGCGATGACAATCAAACAAAGAGGAATTTGTTTTTGGTTCATTGTCTGGATCGTGGTTGTCAAAATAGAGAACGTGAATTGCAGCAGAAATTGGGTTGTTTGTGGTGTGTGCTGTTTACCGCTACCGCCGGATGAGGAAAACATGTAGAATGAAGATGTCTAAGGTGGATTGAATACGTGTGGGTGGAGTACCTGCTGTCTCTGAGGTGTGTGTGGATCATTTGGAGGCCTTGCTGCTAATTGACCGTGGAAATGGAGAGGTAAGATAGTGATGAAAATTTTGATTAGTGGTAATTTGGTATGTTTAGCTAATAACTGAATTATAGTGTAGTTTACTAATATATTATAAAGTGTTGAATTCAGTATAATATGAATAATTGATATGAATTGATTGGAACACTAGAGTTTTAATAAAGCTATTCACCTTATGATAACAAAATATTAAGGTGTGGAAAAAAAAAAATATATATATATATATATATATATATATATATAATTATTAATGGTTATCTACTTATTTATTCAAGTATTTAAATTAAGATCATATAATTAAGTAGTTAAAGATCTAATTTAGAAAATTAAATGAACGAAAATTATTTGAATTGACATTTAAACAATAATCTTAGCAAAACTTTATTAGTAGGAAAAGATTTGAAATCTCAATTATGAACGAGACTACAAATTTGATCAATAGAAGTCTTATTTTGTTCGTAATTATTTCATTTAAGATATGAATAAGTTAATTGATACATAATGACTAAGAAATAGAAGAACACATATGTAATAAATTTTAATGTACAAAGTTAATCACGAAAATAATCTTGATTAGTTAAAACTACAAAAATTGAAAAGTAATAGAATTATTTCAAAACTTTAATTAGGAATATTATTGTAAATAAATAAAAATGTATAAAATTAGGCCTTATGATTAGTTTAGAAATTATTTAAGCCTAAGAGTAATTCTATTAAGTGTTAAATTTCAGATTATACGTATATTAGCATATCGAGGATCTCGAAGGGAAGCAAGGAGCCCTGAAGGAACGACAAAATCAGGTGGGCTTGACTTCCTTGCTCATCTGTATTATATGAATTTAAGATTCAAAGCATTTGATTGAATAGTTCTCGGATTACTATAATTTTGTTAGAAAATTTTATTGAACTTGTTTGACATGATTGGATGATGGATGATTTATTTAATTGTGCCTTGTTTACTTGTAACATGCATTAATAGGAAATCATGCTGTTAGACTTCCTTATTTACGCATGTGAATGGCCTGCATTCTTTAATTTATTTTCGAGGATATACTTGATGATTGGCATGAATGAAATGATTTGTAAAACTATATTAAGAGGATGGTTTATTAAGAATCCACGTAGTGGTACGATTGACGAGCCTGAAGCGGATTGAGGTGGCATCTCCTACATGTCACCGTTTGAGATCGTCGAGCCACTAGGCGGATTGTAGGTATTCCCAACCAGAGCTGACGGTGACAGCTTGAAGTCTTTGAGAGATGGTATGATGCCTAGGTAAGTACGCTCTCTTGGGCTGTGATGTGAATGTCGATTGATTTTAGACGTTTATTGGAACCCTCTGAGATTAGATTGGATCACAGGGAATACCGAGAGACATCTCAACCCTCTTCTGGTCTTAGAGTTCGACTAAAACAAATAAATGATTGAACGCCTAATATTTGAAAGTGTTTGTAATATTTTGGATTGGGTTTGTATAATGCATATGATGTGTAGGATCGATCCACTGAGCTTTTGAGCTCACTCCCATTTCTATCTTTCAGGTACAAATGGACTTAGAGCACTATAGTCTATGTCAGAAGACTCGCACTTGATTGTTCACCTCGTGGGGAGATCGTCTAGGATAGGTGACCTGGGAATTATGTTTTTGTGTATTGTACTAGATTATTTTAATACATTTACACTGGTTTAACTTTAGTCGTTTCACTTTTCAATAGCTTTCCTTGTTTAATGGTTTTGTCATGAATGAATAGTTTTATAATATTTTTCACTGCAGTATTTGATGACTCGTATTAATGAAACCAGTGAATGTCTTAGGAAGTTATTTCAATTCTTTTATTCTGTATGAGAGATTACCCAGACATTGATTTGAAAACTAATGATTCTGAATGGTATTTCAAAGAAAAATATTTTTTTACAAAAAAAAATTTTAGTAGCATCTCAATTTTTATCGGACGACGATCCACATGTGACGTAACACGTGAACAGAGGTCCGTTCGAAAATTGGGGTGTTACATAGCGGTCATCCGTAGTTAAAGAATTAACTTCTACATTTGAATTTAAATAAATGTGGACAAGTTTCCAACCAAAATATTCGAACCTAGCCTACGTAGTCGAAGTCTAAACCATAAAGAAAAATTAATAACTCAAAACCAATTTGGAGGGCCATACACCCAAGCTAAACTAACTACCTAATCAAAATAACTTTGATAACAACCTCAACAATGAGGTTTGTAGCTTCTATAGTACTATGTAGTACTATCAACATGAACCGCTTCAAGGGTTACCTAAAATGAAGATGTGAGGTGAGCTCAAAAGCCAGTGGATCATACATAGTACATTAATAACATTATTTAAATCGAACACAGAACGTGAAATCACTAATATAACATTAGGCATTTCAAACGTTCAGTTGTTCATTAGTTGTTAATTAGGCCGAAGGGTCTAACCTTGGTGTTCTCTCATCATCATCATGTCAGAAAAGTCAAGGAAAATGCACTGTATACAAAATTCCAATGGAATAGGAGTACGCCCATCACACACATAGTCCTATCATCGAAAACTAGGGGCAAACCCATAGTTCCTTATCGTGAGAACACCCACAGTAATCCCCCATGGACCACTACGATGGTACGTGGTTCAACTCTAAATTTATCTTTGCTTGTGTATTAACAAACATTTCATTACAACAATGAATATCAATTTATCATGTATAACGCGTCATTATCCAAACAATGTAATCATTCTGATCATCTCATTGATTCATGAATAACACAATACTGTCGCGCATGGACATATAAACACTGCACATTGATATATAACTTATGTTATTTTAGCATTCATGTATTTATGTAATTCATAAGCATATAAACACATCCTAGCATGCTTCTAGGCATTCAAATAATGTAAATATTACATATTCAGCATTAAAATTCAAATAATAATAAGGAGCAAGGTAATCACTTCTACCTTAGTATTTCTTTTCCCCTATGCCTTTGCTCCTCACTGCAAGTGTTTTAGATCTTTAATCTATAAGATTTCAAATATTAAGATAATGTGAGTTTAAGACATTCATAACATGTTCAAAATCATGGATTCATGTACCTACGTAGGTATCTCATGGTGTACATAAGGCCAAATGGAAAATGGATGAAAAACAAGATGTACGTCGGGTTACCGTGGTAATGCTTCGCATTACCACGGTCGCCATATTCGACGACATGAGTTACCGCGGTAACCAGAGGGGGTTGTGCGTATAATGCTTTCGTGTGCACTGTCTCGCTCATGCTTTTCCTATATGTTTAATACTCAAATACACGTATATTAAGCCTAAAACACACATCAATTGAAAGAAGTCTTTATACCTTAGGGATCTTTGCATTTCCTCTTCATTTCTCACCAAAATAAGGTTTTGCAGCCCTTAAATTACTTAGGCTTCAAAGAATAACGTATTCACACTTAGGAAAATGTTTTACAATGGTAAAAACTCAAGATTTCAAGTGGGTTTCATGATTTTACCTGGGTACAATACATTTGGAGCAACACCTCCACGGATCTTCTTCTTGGTGAGGCTTGCACTTCATGGATCTAAGTTTACAAACCAGTAGAGAGAGGTTTGAATGAATAAAAATAATCTAGAATGGTAGGAAAGGGAAGAAAATTCGATTATTGGCGGGTAGTATCGATGTTTGGGAGTAGGTGTGCGAATGTAGGGTAAAAATGACAATTAGGGTTTGTCGGCGCACTGTTCGTACAAATATAATTCACGTATTACTGTGATAACTCGAAGGATTACTGCACTAACCAAAACCCTATTTTTTCTATGTTTTAGTCAGATTACCGTGGTAATCACACGAATGATCATGGTAACTAGAACTTTGTGATTTTGATTTTTTTTTTTTGGGTTTCAGTCTAATGACCGCAGTAATCACATGAATGACCATGGTAACCAGTAAACGGTTACTATGCGATTGATTTTTTTTTTGGGTTTCGCTCTGATTTGCTGATTCTTTTGTACATCTCTTAAACTATGTTTTCACGAGTTTTCTAAGGTTTATTGTGCTTGGATTATTTTTATTTAAATTTACCAAAACTCTATAAAATTTTTGGGGTATTACACTTCACTTCCTATAAATCATACTAACTCTCAAAATAGCAAACTACGTGAGGAAACGTACCAAAATAAACGAGGTGTGCTTTACACAATGACCACCTCTTTTCCTTTATCCTTAGGAGATAAAGAACCTGAAATGTTATAGTAGTAAGCTAATTTTGTCCACAACGGCTCATTGAGTAATGCAACCTAGTCTTGTAATATCCTGAAGATTTGTATCAAATTCGATAAATGAAATTAAATAAAGTAATCGGACTTTGAGAAATTTATAACATTTTTAGAGATAAATTGTGTACAGTCTAAAGGATAAAATAATTAAAATTAAATAAGAAATTTCGGTGTCTAAAAATGAATAAGACATAGAAATATATATATATATATATATATATGTATGTATGTATGTATGTATGTATGTATGTATGTATAATGAATATTAAATTTAGATGAGTATAAATATATATTTAATATGTGTATTGATATGTTTATATATAATATTATATATGGTCATAAATATAATATTATATAATATGTGTGCATAGTATATATAATTAAATTCAGTTAATATTATAAGCAAAGATGTGTAATATCTGTAACAAATTAAACATTCCATATAGCAAAGTTGATATTACGTTTTGTGTCAAAAATGGTATATATATATATATATATATATATATATATATATATATATATTATGCATTAAATAATTTTGTCTTTTTCTTCCTCGTTTAGACCTTGATGTTCCATATAATTACACAATGATGCCATTTTCGATTGTGCACAAACTTGCCCCAAAAAAATTTGACTATTTACCCTAGCTCAAATGTCAAAATTATACTCATGTCCATTCTGTCTTGTACACTACAATTTCAAGCCCAAAATTCACCCGAAAATTCCAAATGCATAATAAAAAATAATAATAACATGTGGATATGAAACTTATGATAAATAGTAAACTTGATATATATATATATATATATATATATATCATGATAAGTAAATAATAGGAAATTTAGAAATGAGAAAATAAAATAAAATAAAAACTTTTCTAATAAATTACTAATTATAAGTAAATGAATATTAATAAACACTTATAAATTCAATTTGGATGGGTTGCAAGTTATGGAAAGCTTATACTTGTATATTTATGGGAAAGCTTATTATATGGATTTCAACAGAATTAGTAAGTTTATACATTAAATAATCAGTAGGTTTAGTTAATACATTAAAATCAGTAAGTCCTATCTAATTTTAAAATATTTGGAGAAATAATCTCAAAAGTATTACCCAGTATAATGAGAAATAAAAATACAAAAATTAGAAGTATTAAAGAGGGATTTATTAGTCAAATTATTTAATAAATTCTGATATACAAAAGATTAGAAAGAAAATTGTGCGTTTAACATAAATAAGATGACTTACGTCAATATATATAAAGAAAGTCAAAAGTAGCGGCTGTGTAACACCGAGTTAATATAAAATACAAAAAATGAACAAAACAAAAATAAAATAAATAATAGTGTTAAAAAATAAAATAAAATAATAATAATATAATATAATATAAATATTTTTAACTAAAAACAAAAATATAAATATGTAGATAAGAGAAAAAAAATTAAATCTTAGCCAACATTAGTTTAAATTAACATGGGAAAATGAATGAAATGAAATTCTTGATTGGTGAAAGTGGAAACTTAGAATAAATTGATGCTTAAAAAAAAAATAATATTTATACTCATAATAGAAGAGTTAAAGGGATTATGTGATGGTACTATTATTAACTTATGGGAGCTTATAATGAAGTTTAACAAATTAAGTGATTAACAAATTAAAACTATAGGTAAATTAAATCAAATCTTTAGATATGGTCATGTAACACCCCGCCTCCCAAGTCCCCTTTCTTGTAACACCTCAATTTTCAATCGGATCTCCGTTCACGTGTTTCGTCACGTGTGGATCGTCGCCCGATGAAAAATCGAGATGCTACGTTAATTTTCATTCTGTAAAAATCTTCTTCTTCGAAATACTGTTCAGAATTATTAGTTTTCAAATCAATGTCTAGATAATCTCTCATATGGAATAAAAGAATTAAAATAACTTTCTGAGACATTCACTGGTTTCATTAATATGCATCATCAAATACTGTAGCGGAAAATATTTTTTAAACTACTCATTCATAACAAAACCATTAAACAAGGTAAACCATTGAAAAGTGAAACGACTAAAGTTAAACCAGTATAAATACACCATACATAAAACGTAGTTCCCAAGTCACCTATCCCGGACGACCTCCTCATGAGGTGTCCAACTCAAAGTGCAGGTTTCTAGAGTAAGTCAACGCTCTCTACATCCAAGTATACCTGAAAAATATAAAGGGTGAGCTCGAAAGCCCAGTGGATCATTCCTACACATCACAGGCATTATACAGACCCAATCCAAAACATTACAAACACTTTCAAACATTAAACGTTCAAACATTTATTTGTTTTAGTCAAATTTTAAGACCAGAAGAGGGTTGAGATACCTCACGATATTCCTTGTGATCCGATCCAATCATAATCATAAAGGCCTCAGGTGGTACCATCTAAAATCAATCATATCTAAGTATCACAGTCCAAGAGAGAGGTACTCATCACGGAATTGTATCGTCTCCCAAAGACTTCGTGCTGACACAAGCAGCTTTAGGGTGGAAATACCTACGATCCACCTTTCGGCTCGTCGATCGTACCGGTACGTGGATTCTTAATAAACCTTTGTCTTCTTTTAGTTTAATACAGTTAATTCAATCACACCAAAACATCATTCATATCATAGCAAGCAAAACGAATAATATCCAACATTGGCATGGTAAAGTAAATAATCAAACGATGAAATCTAAAAGCATAGTCTCATATACAAGCATGCCATGCTCAAGAAACCAGTCATCACATGTCATTTAACAATACCAACAATTCAAATCAACGTTTTTCAAAACATTAACAGCCTATAATTTATTCAAACAAATGTCTTGAATTTTAAATCTGCATAATACATGTGAGAGAGAAAATCACGCCCACCTGAATCCTTGACGATTTTCCACTCCTTTGTCGCTACGACCGTCCTAGAGCTTTTTATCTGCAAAGTAATTATGGCGTATGATTTCTCAACCAATATTTCTATTATTTTCCTACTACTAATGTTCACGAGGAAAAAGATCTTTTGTGTCCTTAACAATTTAAGTGTTCTATAGTTTCTAATTCTTTTTATTATAGTTACATTATTCATACAATAATTACAAATAAAATAAGACTTCTATTTGTCGAATCTTTAGTTTTATGCTACTTCTGAAATTTTATCGAGATTACTTGTAGCGCTTGTTCGAATAACTATTATTTATTTATTTTTCTAATTTAAGTATTTGTCTACTTTAATAATTCAGTGCTCGAATAAATGATTTTTCATTTCTTTACTACTCAATTTAAATATTTAAATTCATGAAGATACTTTAGTTAATTCTTTTATTTTCTAAACTTTAGTATGTTGGGATAAAAATTTTATTATTCTAATCATTCCATAGTGATTTATTAGTATTATCTTTGATTCTAATTCAAATTATGATGATGTCTAACACTACTGAAATCACATCAATTAAAAATATTTGTAATTTTCTTGCTTAACTTGAAATTACTTTTATTAATTGATCTTAGTTATTTTCTAATTCTTAGTTCTAAT
Organism: Tinospora cordifolia; assembly: GCA_030144865.1. NCBI lineage: Eukaryota > Viridiplantae > Streptophyta > Magnoliopsida > Ranunculales > Menispermaceae > Tinospora > Tinospora cordifolia. The sequence continues at coordinate 35,995 of JAJIYU010000268.1, read as the reverse complement.
TGATGTTTAATTAAATACCTAAATTTTCTAAGTTATCTAATGATAGCATTTGTTCCTACTTCCTTAAGTCCTAATTTATCAGCTAATCATAGTCAAATTAAGTCATTATCATAGTCAAATTAAGTCATTAAGGTATGTTAAATCACTAACCTGGTTGTTAGTTCAAACAAAACTTGTGAACAGCCACCACTCGTGCTACATCTTCACCGTCAAACCCAATTTTTCAGCAGCTCATCATCGTTTCTCTCTTTGTTCACGCATTCGTCGTCCCACCGCAGTTGCAGCACCTAGCCTCCTCTGTTCTCCTTCTTCCTTCTTCGGTCAACACATGAGCAGCAGTAGCAGCAGGCTGCAATGGCAGCAATAGCTGCTTCCCTTCGTCCCCTTCATTCGGCCTTCTCTGTTCGGCCGTCAGTGAGCAGCAGTAGCAGTTCATGCTGCCCCGTTCTTCATTCTTCTTCTCCTTCTTTCTTCGGTCCATGGTGACAGCAGCAGAGCACGCACGGTCCATCTTCTTCTTCTTCTTGCATGGTTTGCAGCACACATGAGCAGCAGCTCCTTCTGCCTGGTTCTTCTCAACGTCCCCTGTTTCCGTTGTAGCAGCCGAGCTCCCAGCTTCCAACACCCACAAATTATCTTCCGCTTCTTCGTTCTTATTCCATGACTCTATTTCGATCTCCCCTGTCGCAGCTGCTTCTTCTTCCTCGATTAGCAGCAGCACGCAGCAGTACACAGCAGCAGCTGTACACACACCGCCCCCTGTTTCTCTGCACGACTTTCCTCTTCAATTCCCGGCAGCAGCAGCGGCAAGACCAGCATCCTGGTTTTCTTCATTCATCTGCTCATTCCATGACGACCCAAAATACCTGCCTCCCACTAGCTTCTCATTCTCTGTTTTCGTTCATGACCGATCACCGCAACTCCTTTCTTCATCATTCGATAACCACACAGCATGCAGCAGCTCGACGTCTAGCACAGCAGAAGAATTCTGCTTCTTCCTCTGTTCGGCACACCAGCAGCAGCAGCAATGAGCTGCTCTGCTTCCTTCTTTGTTCCGTCCACACCGGCAGCCGTTCAAAACAGAACAACGTGGCTCTACTTCTTCTCTGTTTCTTCCTCTCCTATTTATATATTTTCAGCTCCCGACCAAAATTTTCTGGTGTCTTCCTGTTCCGACTCCTTCTTCTACAAGCTTCCTCCTTTACCGCCTAATTTTTCCATCCTCCTTATCACATACCAATTCGGCATACCTACGCATGCATGCGTTTTATTACTATTATTATTATTATTATTATTATTATTATTATTATTATTATTTTCCATTCTAATTGTATAATACCTTATTTTCGTTGATTTCATGTATCATATTTGTTTTAATCCTTATCCTAAGTTTATGAATTTACATTCATTACTCATTGAATCTTATTATGACTTTATAAGATTATATATATATATTGATCTCTTGGATAACTTTATGATGTTTACCTTCTATATGTAAACCTTATGATAAATTTATATTTTTCAATAATATCATTCATTATTCATTTTATCATATTTAGTATTATTATTATTTTCCAACATCTATTATTATTATTATTTTTCAATCAATTAATAAATTTCATTTTTTTACATCACTCGCTCCTTCGCGCGAGCGTGAGCGATGAAATAGTTTATTTACTATTGTTCGCTCAAGATGTGGCACACTGCAAAGTTCCGGGGTGCTACACTTCTTCCACGTCTTCTGACGGTTCAACTCTCTTTGATAAAAAATCTTGGGATGCTCTGGAGACGGGCCCTTGCTACATTTTTTTCTCTTTGGACCCAAATCCATTAAGGTTCCTGTGTACATTAGTCTATGTACAAAATGATATCATGGTAAATAAGATTATTCATTTATTCATTCAAAAATTTTGAGTATAATAATCTATTACAGCGAAAAATAAATTCAAAGCTAAAATACATGATTTAGCTTGCTCCTTGCATTGAAATAAATAAAAAATTTCAATAGATAAATCTCTTCGTAAGCTGATTAATTCCCTGAGATGTGAAAAATAGGGGGGTGAGCTAAAAAGCCCAGTGAATCATTCTATCTATTTAATCCATTATTTCAACCAAACAATGCAAGCATATCAAACACTTTTAGAGATTAATTCGATTCAACAAATATATTAATTCAGTCGTAATTTAGACCAAACAGGAATTCTGAAACTCAAACCCATCTCTGGTGGGATCATTCTTGAAACCCGTTCCATTCTGGTGTCAGTATTAACAACCAGTTCCAATTCTACATGGAACACAGAAAGTCTCCCGTGCCGATACGTGGTTGAAATCTTATTTAATCTTATTTTTGTGTGTAAGAGCATAGTAAATAAATATTTCAACAGTAATTAAACATACTAATAGTTTAACATCTTAAATCAACAGAAGCACATATTTTCGATTTCTGATGTAGAAGATCGTACAAGACGCAACTACAGAGCATACTACCTCAAACAGGAAAAATGATTTTTGATTTATGATGTAGAAGATCGTACAAGATACAACTACAGAGCATACTCTTTTGGTCATACAACATGATAAGTGAATGACATAAATGCAAAGAATAATAATAAAAGCAAAAGAAATCAAGCTAACCAAACAAGCAAGCATTATCTAAGTCAAAATAATAAATTAAAAGAAAGGAAAGAAACTCACCTCGAGATTGCTTCCTAAATTCTTTGTAGCACTTCGTTGCTACTACTTCACAAACTATTTAGAATAGCTCAAGCAAAGAAGAACTAGAACTAAGGTTGCTAAGAAGGAGGCAAAGAGAGTGAGCAAGAGAAATCTTCAACTCTTTTGTTTGGGATGAATGAAATGGGTGGAGTAGGGGGGTTTATATAGGGCCCTCTTCCAAATAGTGTTTCTTATCTTTCTGATGTGGGACTATCATTTCCTTAACATCTCACCAAATGAGATATTTCATTCATGAATGCATTTCCTTTACACGTATACTTCTCTATGTATATTACTATCATACTAAACGAAATATCATTTTCATGAGTGCATCTAATTAATACCTTATATACATACTTTTCTATATTAATATCATACTAAAAAATATTATTTTCTTATTCAAATAATAAAGCGTATATTTACCCAGCAAATCTATATGTCTAATATTAATCAATGCATATCCCTTTATACTTCTATGCTAACTAATTAATTGCATATCAATGAGAAATGTATATGTATATATATAAATATATACGCATATGTGCTAATAAAATGTGTTTTAAACTCAAATTTTGGTTATTACGTTACTAAAATTTCAGGTATTACAACTTACCCTCTTTACAATAAATTTTGTCCTCGAAATTTGTACCTATTCACGTCAATGTTGTTTGGTTAGGTATTTTGGGTGAAAAGACCTGGATATTTGTTTTTCATCTCGCTTTCTAGCTCCCAGGTTGCTTCTTCCAAATCATGATGTTTCCACAGAACTTTAACAAGTGAAATTTCCTTGGTTCTAAGACGCTGTACCTTACGATCTAATATACTAATTGCTGGTTCCTCGTAAGTTGCATTGTCTCAAAGTACAACTCTTTCTCCTAGTGTATGATATGTGATGGGTCTGGTTCGTACTTTCGCAACATCAATACATAGAATACATTATGCACTAAGGACATTCGATTTGGTAACTCCAACTCATAAGCGCATTCCCCGATTCTCCTATCTAATGAATCTTGGTGATAACTTCCCCTTCAATCCGAACCTCTTAATTCCCTTTTGAGGACTTATTCTTAGAAACACTTGATCTCCTACTTGAAACTCTAGGGGTCTCTTTCTATTATCAGCATAGCTCTTTTGACGACTCTGAGCTGTAGCCAATCTCTTTCATATTAATTTGACTTGGTTGCTCATCTCATCCACCAAATCTAGACCAATAAGAACATAATCTTCGAGTTCAGCCCCACCAGTTGGTGATCTGCAAGCCTCCCATAAAGAGCCTCATATGGAGCCATCTTGATACTTGCTTGATAACTATTGTTATAGGCAAACTCTGCTACGTGCAGGTACTTGCTCCAGTTCCCTTTAAAATCCAGAACACAAGATCTCAACATATCTTCTAATATTTGGATGACCCTTTCAGATTGTCCATCAGTCTGAGGATGGAATGCAGTACTCATGGTGAGTTTGCTTCCTAGCTCTTTCTGTAAACTCTGCTAGAACTGAGAAGTGAACCTAAAATCTTTATCCGACATGATGGTTGTGGGAACACAATGGAGTCTTACAATTTTTTTAACATATAATTCTCTAAGTTTCCCAACGGAATCTGTAGATCGAATGGGTAGGAAGTGAGCTACCTTCGTCAAACGATCCACAATCACCCATACAGTGTCTTTCCCCTTCTGATTCCTCTGCAGGCCGCTAACAAAGTCCATCGCGATGCTGTCCCACTTCCATTCTGGTATCGGAAGTGGTTGTAACATCCCTGAAGGTTTCTTGTACTCTGCCTTTACTTGTTGACATGTCAAACATCTAGAGACATATTGGGCTATGTCCCTTTTCATGCCCCTCCACCAGCAGGTCTTTTTAAGGTTTTGGTTCATTTTATCCCCACTTGGATGCATCATATACTTGGTCTGATGAGCCTCATCTAGTATTGTCTACTTACTCTGTCCATTCTGAGGTACACAGATCCTTTTTTCGAACCTTAAGATTTTTCAGCATCTAACCTAAAGTCAGAATGCTTACCCTGTGTAACTCCCTCAATCAGATTGGTAAGCCATTTTTGTTGTCTTTGTTCATCCCTGATTTGATGTAGAAGATTCGGTTGATAAGAAATAGTGTAGAGATAGGCTTGTGTTTCATTTAGAGTTATACCCAGCCTGAAGTCCTCGATCAACTGGTACATTTGACCTTTCTCTTCCTCTTGTTTGTTGAACTTTCTACTCAAGGCATCAGCCACTACGTTGGCCTTCCCTGGATGGTAGTGTAGTTGAAAATCGTAGTCTTTCAAGAACTCCATCCATCTCCGTTGCCTGAGGTTCAACTCCTTTTAGGTGTAGATGTATTTCAAGCTCTTGTGATATGAAAACAGATCAAATTTCTCACCATAAATGTAATGTCTCCAAATCTTCAGGGCGAATACAATAGCTGCTAACTCTAGGTCGTGAGTGGGATAGTTCTTCTCATGGACCTTCAGTTGTCGCGAGGCATAAGCGTCTACTTGTCTTCCTTGCATCAATATTGCTCCTAGTCCATTTAATGATGCATCAGTATAAAGGGTAAAAGTAACCCAATGGGTTGGAGTAACTAGGACGGGGGCTATAGTTAATCTTTTCTTTAGTTCTTGGAATAATTGTTCGCACTTCTCATCCCAATTGAACTTAACTCCCTTCCTGGTTAGCTTGGTCATAGATTCTGCTAGTTTAGAGAAATCTTGTATGAACCTTCTGTAGTATCCAGCCAAGCCTAAGAAACTCCTGATTTCCGTAACTGTCTTTGGTTGCTTTCAATTCATGACAACCTCCACCTTCTTGAGATCCACAGAAATGCCTTCTGCTGATACTACGTGGCCAAGAAATTTGACTGTCTTCATCCAGAATTCACACTTGCTGTATTTGGCATACAGTCGGTATTTTCTGAGTGTTTCTAACACGATCTTCAAGTGTTCTAAGTGTTCCTATTTGAACTTGGAGTATATTAGGATGTCGTCAACAAATACCACGACAAATTGGTCAAGGTATTGCCTAAATACTCGATTCATTAAGTCCATGAATGCTGCTGGGGCATTGGTTAGACCAAAAGACATTACTGTAAACTCAAAGTGACCATATCGAGTTCTGAAGGCAGTCTTGTGAATGTCTGTTTCACGGATTCTCAACTAATGATAGCCTGACCTAAGGTCAATTTTTGAGAAATGAGTGACCCCTCTTAATTGATCAATTAGGTCATCTATCCTTGGTAAAGGTATTTGTTCTTTACCGTTACTTGATTCAATTTTCAATAGTCAGCACAAAGTCTCATAGATCTATCTTTCTTTTTCACAAACAACACTAGAGCCCCCCAAGGTGAGTCACTTGGTCTGATGAATCCTTTTTCTCGGAGCTCATCTAATTGGGTCTTCAACTCGATTAGTTTTACTGGTGCCATACGGTAAGGAGGTATAGCTATGGGTTTGGTTCCAGGTTGGAGTTAGATCTTGAACTCGATGCTTCTGGTTCGTGGTAGTCCAGGCATGTCATCAGGAAATACATCTTCATAGTCTCGGACTACTTCTAAATTCCTTATTTTTTTTGGTCCTTCAGAGTCTTCTTTTAAGAGGTTTTCGAGGTTTTCATTTTGCTTTAAGCAGTTCATGATGGCTATCATTGGGCTCCTAGGCAATTTATGAATATCACCATCTATTTTGAAGGTTTCTCCTGAGGGAAATGTTATCGTTACTCTTCTCTTGGGACAATCGATTTGTGTCTGGTACTGATCCAACCAATCCATACCCAATATCACATCATACCCGTGGAATGGTAGTACACGAAGGTCGGTTGAAATCAGCTTATCCCCAAAACCTAAGGTCACAGGTACACATTTGCTTTGATGTAACAGAAGTTCCTATAGGTGTTGATACATTCAACGCTATAGGCAAAGTCTTTGTTACTAGTCGTAATCTATAAACTAGTTTTTTAGAAACAAATGACTTTGAAGCACCCGAATCAAACAACAGTTTCACAGTAGTGTTAAATAATAAGAATGTACCTTCGATAGCAAGGATTTGGTCTTCCGGGGCTTCAGCGATAGCAAATACTCTCGCTTCGTTTTGCCCCCAGCCTTGGTTCTGATTTTGTGCTCGACCTAGGTTTTGATTTTGCCCCTGATTGTTATTTTGTCGAGGCAGTTGTTGTTGAGCACATACATTCTGTTCTCCCCCTTGATTATTTGGAGGTTGTTGTTGTTGTCGCATATGGGTTTTGCTGGGACAAAACTTCGATAGGTGCCCTCGCTAATTACAGTTGAAACATCGCCCTGGACGTCTTGCTAGCTTTAATTGTTCTATTTTAGATCGATTTTGCCTTTGAGGCATATTGTTGCCATTGTTCTGGTTGGTATTCCTTCTCTTCGAATCTCCTTGGTGATCTCTATCACCTCTTGGTCTCTTATTTTTGTTTCTAAGCCTTTGTTCAAAATTCAACTCTTGTTCTAGGGTTAATGCCTTGTCTACTACTTCTCTATATGTCTTCAGGCAGGCTGTTTTTATCAATTTTTGGATCTCAATCTTGAGACCCTGGGTGAATCGATTGGCCTTCCTTTTCTCATCCCTGATCAAATCTGATGAGAACTTAGCCAGTTCAGTGAACTTCCTCTCATATTCAGCTATAGTCATGTCCCTTTGCTTTAGTTGAGCAAAGTCGTCTTGTGGCTTCTCCAAAGTCACTTCTGGAAAGAACTTTTTATAGGAGTTTTCTGTAAAGTTCTCCCAAATCATATCATCAACATTTGTATTAGGGTCCATCCTCATCATACGCCACCAACTTCTTGCTGGTCCTTTGAAGTGGTGCGTGGCCAGTGCCACTCGTCTGGACCCAGTTACCTTCATCACATCGCGGATTTCCTCCATCTCTTGGTACCAGTGGTCCGCGGAGATGCTATCTGTAGTACCATCAAAGGAAGGAGGGGTGAGCTTCTTCATCTCTATCAACATCTTCCTTTGTTTCTCATATTCTAAATTCTCTTCAGCCATCTGATTTTCAGGATCTTGAGCCACAGGTGCTGTTCAGTGAACCTGCATCGGTTCAGGTACTTGAGCCTGAAGGGCCATCTGAGGAATTATCTGTGGAAGTGCCCTCAATAGTTGATCTAATACCCTCTGTGACATTTCATTCATCATGGTCCCCATCCGGGCCTCCATTCCAGCAGATAGTTCTTGTTCTCGTTGTTCACTCTCATTAGAAGTGCTGGATCGAGTAACATACCTTCTTGTTCCAGCCATTATTTATAAATTTAACACTCAGTCAGTTTTTGCCTCATCAATTGTTCGTACTATCATGACTCTAGATTCATGTCTCTATGTCTTCGATTTGTTTAGTAGCCTAACAGTTCATGCTTCTACGTTCTTTTTGTGCATGGGTACAGGATTTGGTTTCAAAATAAATAAGCAATAAAACATGCATAGCACACAATCATACCATCAAGCTAGGACAATAAGGTTCCAAGCTTCCACCTAAGCTTTTAGGTTCAAGTGTTCCATACCACTCTACCCCTTCTACTTAGGTTTTCACCCAGGACAAAGCTGTACCCAACTAATTTTCGCAAATGTCTTAATGTCCAAGGCTTCCCAAGCTCTATTACACTTGATTGTCCCATACCAGCCAAGCATAGGAAAACAAGTTCGTCCAAAGCCACCGATCACTCACCACACATGGTCTGTCATTCTCCAAGTCCAAGATTCTTCTATATCCCTGAATCCTATGCGTCCCATACCACATAAAAACCAAAGATACAGGATCCTCCCGATCTCGTGTCCTAATCAAACAAGTGTTCGTTTTTCACACATTTGCAGTCTCTAACTTATGCCCTAAAAGTTTATTCATGATTCACTGTGCCACCCTTAGCAACCCCCAAGTCTCTACTTAAGGTTTCTTCCCTAGACATAGGTTCTCAAATCCTTGTTGGCATCTCATTTGGACCATAGTGAATTTCTAGCCCTCAATTACCACCTCCTAGTTTTATCTCGTAAGAAAATAAGTGTGTTCTTCAACTCCGACTACTCGTATGAGCTGGTGAGACTGAAGTCTACTTAGCAACCGTGCTTTCTAGAACGAGATAACCCATCTCCTTTTCAATGTTTAGCTTTACTCGGGACAAGGCTTACCCACTATCAGCTCAACTTGTAATCTTTGTATCCAAACAAAACTGTTGAAAACATATATCTCTTTTCGAAGGTAATTTTTCAAAATCATTTCAGTTTCCAAAACAGGAGGTAGGGCTTCTAGATTAAATAAATAAATAGTCTTACCAGACTAGTCAATTCCTTCTAATTCTTGCCCAAGGCATCTAAAGCCTAGGCTCTGATATTACCTTTGTAACACCCTGCCTCCCAAGTCCCCCTTCTTCCACATCATCTGACAGTTCAACTCTCTTTGATCAAAAATCTTGGGATGCCTGAGAGACGGGCCCGTGCTACATTTTCTTCTTCTTGGACCCAAATCCATTAGGGTTCCTGTGTACATTAGTCTATGTACAAAATGACATCATGGTAAATAAGATTTTTCATTTATTCATTTGAAAATTTTGAGTACAATAATCCATTATAGCGAAAAATAAATTCAAAGCTGAAATACATGATTTAGTTTGGGCCGATGCACCTTACATTGAAATAAATAAAAACTTTCAATAGATAAATTTCCTTATAAGCTGATTAATTTCCTGAGATGTGAAAAAAAATGGGGTGAGCTAAAAAGCCCAGTGAATCATTCTATCTATTTAATCCATTATTTCAACCAAATAATGCAAGCATATCAAACACTTTTAAAGATTAATTCGATTCAACAAATATATTAATTCAGTCGTAATTTAGACCAAACGGGAATTCTGAAACTCAAACCCATCTCTGGTGGGATCATTCTTGAAATCCGTTCCATTTTGGTGTCAGTATTGACAACCAGTTCCAATTCTACATAGAACACAGAAAGTCCCCCATACCGATACGTGGTTGAAATCTTATTTAATCTTATTTTTGTGTACAAGAGCATAATAAATAAATATTTTAATAGTAATTAACATACTAACAGTATAACATCTTAAATCAACAGAAGCACATATTTTCGATTTATGATGTAGAAGATTGTACAAGACGCAACTACAGAGCATACTCTCTCAAACAGGAAAAACGACTTTCAATTTCTAATGTAGGAGATCGTACAAGATGCAACTACAGAGCATATTCTCTTGGTCATGCAAAATGATAATTGAATGACATAAATTCAAAGAACGAGAATAAAAGCAAAAAAAATCAAGCTAACCAAATAAGCAAGCATTATCTAAGTCAAAATAATAAATTAAAAGAAATGAAAGAAACTCACCTCGAGATTGCTTCCCAAATTTTTTGTAGCACTTCGTTGCTACTACTTCGCAAACTATTTAAAATAGCTCAAGCAAAAAGGAACTAGAACTAAGGTTGCCAAGAAAGAGGCAAAGAGAGAGAGCAAGAGAGATTTTCAACTCTTGTCTTTGGGATGAATGAAATGGGTGGAGTAGGAGGGTTTATATAAGACCCTCTTCCAAATAGTGTTTCTTATCTTTCTAATGTGGGACTATCATTTCTTTAACATATCACCAAATGAGATATTTCATTCATGAATGCATTTCCTTTACACATATATTTCTCTATGTATATTATTATCATACTAAACGAAATATTATTTTCATGAGTGCATCTAATTAATACTTTATACACGTACTTTTCTATAGTAATATCATACTAAAAATATTATTTTTTTATTCAAATAGCGAAGCGTATATTTATCCAATAATTCTATATATCTAATATTAATCAGTGCATATCCTTTTATATTTCTATACTAACTAATTAATTGCATATTAATGATAAATAAATATATATATAGATAGATAGATATGTGCTAATAAAATATATTTTAAACTCAAATTTTAGTTATTACGTTACTAAAATTTTAGGTATTATAGGTCGGACAAAAAAAACCAAAATCCAGAAATTTTGGATTTCGGCCTAACAGAGCATGAATAACCTGGAAAAAAAATGGAATTGAAACCAAAAAATTCTGGTTTTGTCGATTCGGCTGGTGAGAAGATGGATCTGGAAAGTTTAGGGAAGGAGGTTTGGCGGTGAATGAGAGAGATTTCTAGATGATTTAGCTTTGTAAAAGGAGAAGCCGGCCATTGAAGATGAAGGGAAGAAGAGGAAGACCGAAGGAAGGAAGGAGAAGACCGAAGGAAGAAGAAAGAAGGAATTTGTAATTTGGTCTTCTGGGTTTAAACGAGCTAAAAAAATCTGAGTTTTGAACTCAAATTTCTGGGTTTGATTGTGAAAACAGAGGAAGGAAAAGAAAGCAAATCTGAAACGAGATTGATTTTGGGTTTTGGATGTTCATGACGCCGAAGAAGAATGAGCTGAAACCAGAAAATTGATTTAAATTTCTGGGTTTGAAACCAGAAAACAGAGGAGTCTTGTGAGGCGTTTTGGGTTGGATTTTGCTGGCACTCTCAACGGAAAAGAAGAAGCAACGATTGAATGGTTTGATCTCAGAATTTTGGGTTGTGTTCAGCATAGAATTGAAGGAAGAATAAACTAGAAACTTCCCATTTTTCTGGTTCGACCGATCGTGAAAACAGAACATGAAGAAGGATTGAATTTTGGGATCTTGAAGTTCTGAAATTTTGCTTTGGGGATTCAGTTGGAGCAACAAGAGTAAAATCTGAAGTTTCTGATTCGAAATCCTGAGTTGGGGAACGTTACATGACCAAAAAGAAGAATCAAGTCTGATATTGCAGTGAGTTGGGGTGTCGTTTAACAGAGCATCGAAGAAACATGACAGTTTGCATTTCAATTTCTGGTTTTAATAGACCGTAATACAGGGAAGGTGAAGAAATACATTCTGGTTTTGATTTCTTCTTCTCTGATTCATGGTTGGATTGGAGCACAATTGAGTGGAGCACAACCTGGTTTAGTTGAGCTGTAGATCGTTCAACAGAAGTGGAAGGAACAACAAACACCATGAGTTTGTTGCTTCAATTGCTGTTCCATCGATTGGTGAAAACAGGGGAGGTAAAGAAAAAGTTCTTGGTTCTTGAATTAATTGTGCTGTTGTCCGTTGGAGTGAAGTTATTTGAAGGATTCAACATGGTTAAATAATCTGATGTGGATTAATTGGATTAAAAAAATTTCTATCATGATTTTATTTGGCCCATAACAGAGGAGTATTAGATCAAGAGGAAAAATCAAATTGTTAGATTTAAATTCTGGTTTTGATTGTTATCGAAGAGGGAAATTTCTGATTTTGAGCGTGAACGTGAATTTCCATAGAGATGTAGAATCGAAAGGTGTGATGCTAAATTTTAAGATTCATTTATCTATTTATTTATTTATTAAATTGATTATTTAATTACTTGTTTATTTACTTATATATTTAATTCGAACCAAAACAATAAAATAAATTTAATTTAAATTTTAAATAGTAGGAAATCAAAAAAGAAAAGTTAGTAATATAGAAAATTAGAGTTAAGAATTTAATTGATAAATATTTTAGAAAACTTAAAATTAAGAAAGTCTTAATAAAATTTTAAATTAACTAAGAATACTTCTAATAGAAAAAAGGGATACTAAGAGAAATTTAGAAGTGTAAAGATTTAATTATTTAGTTAGTTAAATACATAAAAATAATAAGGACAATAATAATACCAATAAACCTTTGAAAACTTAAATCTCTTATAGAAAAAAGAATAAAATTTTCGAATATGGAAGAGACTAAAATTTTAACAAATAGAAGTCTTATTTTGTTCGTAATTATTTTATTTAAAAATATAAATAATTTATTTAAATCATAGAAACTAAGAAATTTAAGAAAACTTATTTAATAAATTTTAATGTGTGAAACTAATTACTAAAATAATTCTTACTAGTTAAAAAATTACTAAATTAAAAAGTGATGAAATTATTACAAAACTTTAGTGAGGAAAATTATTGTAATTAAGTTAAAATGAAGAAATTAGAACGTATAAATAATTATTATAATACATTTTCTAATTGCAGATTGACATTCTTAAGAACTCGCATTTGTGATGAACGAAAAAAGAAGGAAATCCAGAAATCCAGGTGGGTGTTATTTCCTTACTCATATGTATTATACGGATTTAAAATTCAAGGCATTTGTTTGAATAATTTTAGGTTGTTAGAATTTATAGGAAATTGATTTAAATTGTGTGTATGCTTGAATGATCTGGGATGAATAATTATTTAATCATTGCATGCATGCGTAGGAAATTATGCATTTAGATTTCATTATTTGATCATCCATTCTACTATTTTAACATCTTGCATTATTTGATTTATTTTCCATGATATGTGCGATGTTTGGTGTAATTGAATTAGATTGTAAAACTAAAATAAGATGAAGGTTTATTAAGAATCCACGTACCGGTGTGATTGTCGAGCCTGAAGCAGATCGAGGTGATATCTCTTATATGCCACCGCTTGATATTGTTGAGCTACAAGGTAGATCGTAGGTATTCCCAAATGGAGCTGCTTGCGATAGCTCGAAGTATTTGGAAGACGGTACTAGTCGCAATAAGTACTCTCCCTTAGACTGTGATATTGAGACATGACTGATTTTAGATGGTACTTGAGGCCTCTACGATTACGATTGGATTAGATCATAAGGAATACCGAGAGGCATCATGTAATAACCCGGACTTTTATAATGTATACACGTCAAAACTAAATTTATTTTAAATATGATATAATCAAGAACATAAATGAATCATGTTTTAAATAAATGTGTAGAAATTAATTAAATTAAACTATTTATTAAAAGAAATAATGGTTGTATAAATAATAATAAGAACAAAAATAATAATATAATAAAATTAAAGTAGAATTGTAAATAATGCAATATACGTACATATTTGCATTAATATGTGGGGTGGCAATGAATAAGGGAATAATAAAGGGATAATGTGAGGATAATAAAGAGATAATAATGAACTACTATTTTTTGACTTCTTTGAGGATAGTAAAGAGATAATATGAGGATAATCAAGAGATAATAAATGAGATAATGAGGGAATAATAAATGGATAATGTGAGGATAATAAAGAAATAATGATGAACCACTATTTTTGACTTCTTTGAGGATAATGAAGATATAATATGAGGATAATCAAGAGATAATAAGGGAGAAAATGAGAGAATAATAAAGGGATAATGTGAGGATAATAAAAAGATAATGATGAGCTACTATTTTTGACTTCTTTGAGGATAATAAAGAGATAATATGAAGATAATCAAGAGATAATAAGGGAGATAGTGAGGGAATAATAAATGGATAATGTGAGGATAATAAAGAGATAATGATGAGCTACTATTTTTGACTTCTTTGAGGATAATAAAGAGATAATATGAGAATAATCAAGAGATAATAGGAAGATAATTATGGAATTATTCAAATGGGGCGTGATACTTGATGTTTCCAGAATGCTTGGGAGTCTTCACTTCATCTCATTCACAGAACACGAACCAGGGAAAGAGGAGAAAAGAAGAAAAAAAGAGAGAAAGCAAAGGAAAGATCCGAATTTTGCTAGATTTGACAGCTTGAAGTATTTGGGAGACGGTACTAGGCGCGATAAGTACTCTCCCTTAGACTGTGATATTGAGACATGACTGATTTTAGATGGTACTTGAGGCCTCTACGATTACGATTGGATTGGATCATAAGGAATACCGAGAGGCATCATGTAATAACCCGGACTTTTATAATGTATACACGTCAAAACTAAATTTATTTTAAATATGATATAATCAAGAAAATAAATGAATCATGTTTTAAATAAATGTGTAGAAATTAATTAAATTAAACTATTTATTGAAAGAAATAATGGTTGTAGAAATAATAATAAGAACAAAAATAATAATATAATAAAATTAAAGTAGAATTGTAAATAATGCAACATACATACATATTTGCATTAATATGTGGGGTGGCAATGAATAAGAGAATAATAAAGGGATAATGTGAAGATAATAAAGAGATAATGATGAACCACTATTTTTGACTTCTTTGAGGATAATAAAGAGATAATATGAGGATAATCAAGAGATAATAAGAGAAATAATGAGTGAATAATAAAGGGACAATGTGAGGATAATCAAGAGATAATGATGAGCCACTATTTTGACTTCTTTGAGGATAATAACGAGATAATATGAGGATAATCGAGAGATAATAAGGGAGATAATGAGGGAATAATAAATGGATAATGTGAGGATAAAGATAATGATGAACCACTATTTTTGACTTCTTTGAGGATAATAAAGAGATAATATGAGGATAATCAAGAGATAATAAGGGAGATAATGAGGAAATAATAAAGGGATGATGTGAGGATAATAAAAAGATAATAATGAACCACTATTTTTGACTTTTTTGAGGATAATAAAGAAATAATATGAGGATAATCAAGAGATAATAGGGAGATAATTATAGAATTAGTCAAATGGGGCGTGATACTTGATGTTTCGAGAATGCTTGGGAGTTTTCACTTCATCTCATTCATAGAATACGAACTAGGGAAAGAAGAGAAGAAAAAAAAAAGAGAGAATGCAAATGAGATATTTGAATTTTGCCAGATTCGACACATAGATTATTTTTATAAATCATCTGGAGGATTTTTGAAGGTGCAAATCCTTTGATAGGTAATAACTCTCTATGCACTCGTGTTTTAAAGTAGTGACTAGTTTTAAATATAATCTATTTTGAATTTGGGAGGAAATGAATGTAGTTTTGTACGCTCATGCGGTGAAATGAGAAATCTAAACTTTTGGGAAAAACCCTTTTATTTGAAATTTGATATGAATGATCCAGATTTGATGTCTATGATGGTTATTGATGTAGTTTGGGGATTTTGGAGATTTGGAGGATTGAATCTGTAAATGTTGATTTCAGATTTGACGAGTGCCGAGTGTTGAGGAACGACGCAAGGGTTCGTCTAGCATATATAGGTGGGCAGGACTTCCTTGCTCATTAATATTATGTAGGCTTAGGATATGAAATATGATGATTGTTTATATTCTTGTACTTAGTATCATGCTAGGAGTGTGTGAACTGATTTGGAATGGTTGCCATGACATCCTAATGCCCAGTTTTGTGCTTTTTAGAGTTATGAATTGTTGAAATGTATATTGAATGGTTTATATGATTTGTTTAGCATAGGTCAGTACATGTTATGCTGTATGGTTTGAAAATCTTCTTTGGAAAATTAAAGAAGATTAATGGTTTATTAATAACTCCATGTACCGGGGTGATGGACGGGCCGCTGGTGCATCACTTAGATTATGATCAAGGTGTAGCCAGGGCGTCATCGTGGGTATCCCCAAATCGGGCCAAACTACGAGTGGCCGTGTGATCCTTGGATTTGGGAGATCATAGTAGTTTCTATATGATTTCTATATCTTCATGGATCGTGGTATCAGAGATAGACTTCTATGTGATAAAGATGTCATGCCTGCATGTGTCCGCGACCACAAGGAGGATACCGAGGGTGGTTCACTCTTTCAGTTAATTCCTGACAGTGTTTAGACGGATTGATAGAAATAACTAATTAAGTTATTGAAACACCCTAATGTAATGAAATCGTATGCATGTTTTGTATGCTGGTCTGTATAATGCTAGTGATGTGTAAGAGAGATCCACTCGGCTTTCGAGTTAACCCCATTTTCATTTTTCAGGTACTCATGGGCCTCGCGCTCAGTGAGGATGGACAGACCCGGATACTGGTGGAGAGTTTTGAGAGAGATGCTTTATTTTGAACTCTATTTTTGTGTTTATGTATTTTGAACATGGTCATGTCGCCTAACTGTTTATCATTTGGTATGAATGGAACTGTTTTATATTTCAAAACTTTGTTTGAAACTTTGGCCCATGCGCATATTACCTGTTTATATTATATGTTGAGTTTATAGTTTATGGTTTGAAATATTATCAATGAATAGTGATGGATTCAAATGATTTTAGACGAATGGTTTGAGATTTGAAAGCTTCTGCAAGTACTTTGATTTCTCTGTATTTCTTCCTATGAACTTCCGGTGATATAAATTTTGAATGCTATTTGAAAACATATTGAAAGTTTATTTGACAATAAATCTCGTGAAAGAAATTGTTGTGTTTTGAAACAAGCAAAGAAAAGAAATTATTTGACTTGAATAGAATAGAACAAGGAAAAAGAAAACGGATGAAGTCACTCATCCCGGCGCTGCAGCGGGCACATGCACTAAGTTGTGACGTCGTACGATGCTCGACTGTAGAGCTGCAAAAGGCCCAGTGCGGGGAGGATGAGGTATGACAAGTTGTGGTATTGGAGCTAAGGTTGTAGCTCACCGGGAAAAAGATGATTCCTCTGATACCAAGTTGTGGTATCAGAGCCCAGTTAGTAGAGTTACTGGGTTGAGATGGACACTAAACGAATTTGATTCATTAGAACATAAATTTTTCATAGAAAAAGAAAATTTCACTAGATTTGATTTTCACTGCAAGATAATTTCTACCGGATTTGACTTTTGAAAAGTAGATAAAATGAGTAGAACTCATTGACTAGGTGGATAGAAGTCTAGAAAAGATTTAGGTGATGTCAACATGCTCAAGTTACCAGCCGCAATAGGATAAAAGTACTGTGGTGGCCCTGTAGGTCAAGCTCTACTTTGGTAGTGGCCCTACAGGTTGAGCTCTATTTAGAAAAGGTCCAAGACTTGGGAGTGACGACATCACATAGAGGTGAGACAGAGTTTGAACTTGGTGATTCAATAGATGAATCGACTAACCAAGTATTGAAACCTTAAGTCTAGGAAAGGCCAGGTGTTGTTTTTGGGGTACAGTGGATCCAAATAAAAGTTGTTAGGATATAAGCTATAGACTGTTAATATGGTAACACACACTTGTTTTGGTTAGGACTCGATGTAGGAGGATCCTGTATTTCTAATTTCTATGTAGTATGGGATGCATAGAGATTTAGAGGTATGGAGGAATCCTGGATTCGAAGAATGACGAACCACGTATGGTGAGTGATCGATTCTTGGGTAGAACTTGTATGCACTGTATTCTACTAGTATGGAACAGTCACATATGGTGGGTCTTGCGTTAGCCTCAAGGAGCGAGACACTTGCAAAATTGTAATGGACAATGAACAGACTCTTTGGGAGAACTTGCACGTATTGTATTCTACTGGTATGAGACGGTCGCGTACGGTGGGTCTTGCATCATCCTTAGAGACTAGGATTTGACATAAATATACTAGTCGTAATGGAACTTGGATTCCATTATGCTAGCGTGCATTGTTTGATTGTTTGTTGGGTGTTTGTGTGTGATATATATAGTATATTATTTTGAGTATTGTTATCCGAACTCCTGTATCCAGAAACAAATAAAATGCTGTTGACTAGAAGTATAAACTCTAGGCCACAAAGACAAATCGAAAACCTAGAGATATGAACTTAGAGTCACAGTAGCACGATAAACGCGAAGGATATAGGTGGGTTTGAAACGAATGGTTATTATCACAATTCAAGGTATCCAAATTGAAGTAAAAAGGCAGTATGTTGTTTTCAAATTATTAAAATCTTCTGCTTCAATGTGAATAAATTGTTGGATACTGAAAGTGGAATTCTGAATTGTAGATAATGCCGAGAGGAAGAGGACGAGGTAGGCCTTGTCAAAACATGGTCAGGGAGGCAGCTAGTGATGAGCCAGCTCAAAGAGATGAGGGTGTTACGAGGATAGTCGTACCCACTGCTATTACTATGTCACCAGATGTACTAGTAGATATGATACGGAGAGCAATGGATCGAGCCATGATGAGCCAGTATCCGACAGAGTCCTTACAGCCTCCAGTCCAGCCTCCACCACCGGTACAACTACCGACACCACTACCAGTATTGTCAGAGCACGTGATACCAGCACTGGTACCATTAGAGCACCCATCACAGACTTTGAGTAGATCTACTAGCTATGACAAGGAGCAGAGAGACCTAGTGATAGAGTTTCAAAAGCTGCATCCTAGTGTTTTTGAGGGCTTAGCAGATCATGTGGCAGCATATAGATGGTTCATTGAGATGGATAAGCACCTGACGATGATGGGGGTGACAACACCTAGGGGAGTGGCGTTGGCGGTGCATCAGATGGTAGGGCTAGCCTACCATTGGTGGCAGATGATCATGAGTAATCCCACCATCGACAAGTTAACGATGTCTTAGGATGAGTTCAAGACATTGTTTTATGAGACTTTTTCCTCATTAGCACGGAGGGCTCAACTATGATAAGAGTTTAGTAGACTGACGCAAAGGACCATGATAATCTCCGAGTATGAATAGAAATTTACTAAGCTGTCTGGGTTTTGCCCAGAGGTGATTATCGACAAGCAGTCCAAAGTGGATAGATTTATTGAGGGCCTGAGACTTGATATTAGGAAGTTGATCAGACCATTGAGACTGGCTACCTTCACAGAGGTAGTTGTGAGGGCACAGTTTTTAGAGAGAGATCTGGAGTTCGAGCAGTCTCTGAGGAGTAGACAGAAGATACCACATCCAAATCAGACTTTAGGAGCCCCACAACAGAGATGGGCTAGATAGCAGCCATCTAGAACACCTACTACCCGTAGTCAGACTTTAGCTACCAGACAGCAGTAGCAGCAGACTGCACCTGATCAGATGAGCACTGAGCAGAGAGAACAGGCTATGAGGTTAGGACTTTGTTTCGTATGCAGACAACCAAGACATCTAGCTAGGAGTTTTCCTACTAGGGCACCAGGTTCAGCTCAGCAACAGCCAGTGCAAGGACAGATTAGCCACCCACAGCAGAGGCAGCAAACAGTTCTCAGATGTGGCCGAGAGACCAGGTCAGACTGTATGCAGTAGACACACAGACAACTCCTACTCATGCAGTGGAAGGTACATTTTTGTTGTTTGGTGTTGCTGTACATGTGTTGCTTGATTTTGGTGCTATGAGATCTTTTATTTCTGAGGAGTTGGTGAACAGATTGAGGTTGATTACAAGCCCATTGGTTGTACCATTGGAGGTGATCACGCCGATAGGCGAAATAGTGAGTTTAGGAAAGTATTGTGAAATTGAACTCAGATTCAGAGACCAACTGATTCCAACTGATCTTTGCTTACTCCATTTTGGTGGCTATGATGTGATATTGGGAATGGATTGGTTGACCCAATATCAGGCATAGATAGATTGCCAAAAGAGAAGAGTCACCGTACGGTTGCCTTCTGGGGAGATATTGAGGATAGATGGAGATGTGCAGAGGTTGCCTAGGAGTTCAATGCTAGCACTATTGTATTCTATTAAGCAAAAAGAGGACTTCAGGCAGTTGCTAGATGAGGATGCAGAGGGAACCACATATATTTAGAGGATTCCTGTGGTATAAGAATACATGGAGGTGTTTCCAGAGGATCTACTTGGGCTCCCACCGCATAGGCAGGTAGAGTTCAAGATTAAGTTGCATCCCGACACCAACCCCATCGCTATTCCACCATATAGAATGGCACCCGTGGAGTTGATTGAGCTAAAGACTCAATTGGATGAGCTTTTAGTGAAGGGATTCATCAGACGGAGTGAGTCGCCCCATGGGGAGCTCTAGTATTGTTCGTAAGGAAGAAAGATGGATCCATGAGACTGTGTATAGACTACCGAAAGCTGAATCATGTCACTATCAAGAATAAATACCCACTGCTTAGTATTGATGACATTTTTTATCAGCTCAGTGGAGCACAATATTTTTCTAAGATGGATATGAGGTCAGGGTATCATCAGCTACGGATTCGAGAGTCAGATATATAGAAGACAGCTTTAAAAACGCAGTATGGCCACTTTGAGTTCACAGTCATGCCATTTGGCTTGACTAATGCTCCAGCCGCATTCATGGATTTGATGAACAAAATTTTTAGCCAGATCCTTGATCAGTTTGTCGTAGTATTTGTTGATGACATTCTGATATATTCCCATTTAGAGGCTGAGCACGCACAACATTTGCATACCGTTTTAGAGATCTTGAGGAAGAATGAGTTGTATGCCAAATTTAGCAAGTGCGAGTTCTGGATGAAGCAGGTCAAGTTCCTTGGCCACATTGTCTCAGTAGAGGGAATAGCAGTAGACCTGGAGAAAGTACAGGCAGTATCTGATTGGAAGCAACCCACGACAGTCGCTGAGATTAGGAGTTTCCTTGGCTTGGCTGGATACTACTACAGATTTATAGAAGATTTCTCCAAATTAGCGGGTTCGATCACAAAGTTAACCAAAAAGGATGAGAAATTCATTTGGAATGATCAATGTGAGCAGTCCTTTCAGGAGTTGAAGAGGCGGTTGACTACAACACCAGTAATGATCACACCTACTCCTGGTATGAAGTACACATTATATACTGATGCATCGCTTAGCGGCCTGGGTGCAGTACTGATGCAGCAAGGACAAGTAGTAGCTTATGTTTCACGGCAGTTGAAGCCACATGAACAGAATTATCCTACACACAATTTGGAGCTTGTAGCGATCGTGTTTACAATTAAGATTTGGAAGCATTATATCTATGGTGAGAGTTTTGATATCTATTTGGACCATAAGAACCTCAAATATATGCATACATACACACACACACACACACACACACACACACACACACACACACACACACATATATATATATACCCAGAAGGAACTGAATCTTCGATAGAGGAGATGGATTGAGTTCCTTAATGATTATG
Organism: Tinospora cordifolia; assembly: GCA_030144865.1. Classification (NCBI taxonomy): domain Eukaryota; kingdom Viridiplantae; phylum Streptophyta; class Magnoliopsida; order Ranunculales; family Menispermaceae; genus Tinospora; species Tinospora cordifolia. The sequence goes on along the minus strand of JAJIYU010000268.1, from coordinate 14,514 downwards.
ACTTTCAGCTCCACTATCATCCTGGCAAGGTGAATGTTGTTGTCGATGCTCTTAGCAGAAAATCCAGCAGGAAGAATGAAGAGGTGGGACAGATGTACCAACTGATTAGTCAGTATAATTTGTGTATAAACACTGATGAGAGACAGGCATATCTGTATGCATTTACTTGCCAGCTTGATATCTTATGCCAGATCAAAGATGAGCAGAGAATTGATAAGTGGATTATGAATATAATTGAGGGTGTCAGACAGGGCAAGCATACATACTTCAGGCTTGATGTAGAGGGTGCACTCAGATTGGGGAATAGAATCTGTGTGCCAAGTTTTGGACAGACAAAGGAAACCATACTAGATGAGGCACACCAGACGAAGTATACTATGCATCCAGGTGGCGACAAAATGTATCAGAATCTGAAGACAACTTTCTGGTGGCGAGGGATGAAGAGAGACATAGCTAAGTATGTCTCCCGGTGTCTGATTCGTTAGCAAGTAAAGGCCGAGCACAGGAAACCGTTAGGACTATTGCAACCACTTTCGATTCCTGAATGGAAGTGGGATAATATTGTGATGGATTTCGTTAGCAGCATGCCGAGAAGTCACAAGGGGGAAGATACCAATTGGGTCATAGTAGATCGACTGACTAAGGTAGCATACTTTCTACTTATTCAATCTACTGATGCAGTGAGTAGACTGGGTGAGCTTTATGTTAGAGAGATTGTGCGACTTCATGGTGTCCCCAGGAAAATAGCGTCAGACAGAGATTCTAGATTTACGTCTTAGTTCTGGCAGAGCTTATAGAAGGAATTGGGGAGCAGACTCACCATGAGCACAACCTTTCATCCGTAGGCAGATGGGCAGTCTGAGAGGGTCATACAGATACTAGAGGATATGCTGAGAGCATGTGCCATGGATTTCAAAGGTAATTGGAGCAAGCATCTACACTTAGATGAGTTTGCCTACAATAACAACTATCAGGCAACCATCAGGATGGCTCTATGTGAGGCACTCTATGGTAGACCCTGTAGATCACCATCTTGTTGGGCAGATTTTGAGGATCAGGTACTCATTGGACCGAGTTGATTGAGGAAATGAACCAACAGGTTAAGAAAATCCAGAAGAAGCTAGCTACAACACATAACAGACAAAAGAGCTTTGCTGACAGGAGGAGGAAACCCCTAGAGTTCTAGCTAGTTGATCAAGTATTCTTGAGAGTCAGTCCACAAAAAGGGATTTGACGGTTTGGAGTGAAGGGAAAACTAGCACCGCAGTACATTGGTCCATTTGAGATAATTAGACAGGTCGGTGCATGTGCTTATGATTTGGATTTGCCAAGCAAATTGTCCTCAATACATAATGTGTTCCATGTATCGATGCTTCGAAAATATGAACCAGATCCTTCCCATGTTCTACAGTGGGAGGATGTAGTACTTCGGGACGATGCCACTTACGAGGAGCCAGCAATTAGAATTCTTGATCGCAAGGTGCAAAGTCTCAGGACCAAGGACATACCCCTAGTCAAGGTCTTGTGGAGGCATCATAACCTGGGAAGTAGAGAGTGAGATGTAGAAGAAATAGTTAGCTCTCTTCAATAAGAGTACTTGATGGGACATGTCTTTGAGGTATGTACTCTCATTCAAATTTCGAGGACCAAATTTCTTTTAAGAGGGGTAGGTTGTAATAACCCAGACTTTTATAACGTATACACATCAAAAATAAATTTATTTTAAATATGATATAATCAAGAAAATAAATGAATCTGTTTTAAATAAATGTGTAAAAATTAATTAAATTAAACTATTTATTGAAAGAAATAATGGTTGTATAAATAATAATAATAATAAAAATAATAATATAATAAAATTAAAGTAGAATTGTAAATAATGCAATATACATACATATTTGCATTAATATATGGGATGACAATGAATAAGGGAATAATAAAGGGATAATGTGAGGATAACAAAGAGATAATGATGAGCCACTATTTTTTGACTTCTTTGAGGATAATTAAGAGATAATATGAGGATAATCAAGAGATAATAAGGGAGGTAATGAGGGGAATAATAAAGGGATAATGTGAAGATAATAAAGAGATAATGATGAACCACTATTTTTGACTTCTTTGAGGATAATAAAGAGATAATATGAGGATAATCAAGAGATAATAAGAGAAATAATGAGGGAATAATAAAGGGACAATGTGAGGATAATCAAGAGATAATGATGAACCACTATTTTTGACTTCTTTGAGGATAATAACGGGATAATATGAGGATAATCGAGAGATAACAAGGAAGATAATGAGGGAATAATAAATGGATAATATGAGGATAATAAAGAGATAATGATGAGCCATTATTTTTGACTTCTTTGAGGATAATAAAGAGATAATATGAGGATAATCAAGAGATAATAAGGGAGATAATGAGGAAATAATAAAGGGATAATGTGAGGATAATAAAGAGATAATAATGAACCACTATTTTTGACTTTTTTAAGGATAATAAAGAAATAATATGAGGATAATCAAGAGATAATAGGGAGATAATTATGGAATTAGTCAAATGGGGTGTGATACTTGATGTTTCGAGAATGCTTGGGAGTTTTCACTTCATCTCATTCACAGAATACAAACCAGGGAAAGAAGAAAAAAGAAAAAAAAAGAGAGAATGCAAATGAGATATTTGAATTTTGCCAGATTCAACGCATAGATTATTTTTATAAATCATCTGGAGGATTTTTGAAGGTGCAAATCCTTTGATAGGTAATAACTCTCTATCTGCTTGTTGTTTTGAAGTAATGACTAGTTTTAAATATGATCTATTTTGAATTTGAGAGGAAATGAATGTAGTTTTGTACGCTTATGTGGTGAAATGAGAAATCTGAAGTTTTGGGAAAAGCTGTAACACCCCGGCCCCCTGTTCGTCCCTTGCGGGTTCCCTAGAGCCGCTCTCGCTCAGAATGCGCGCCCATTCGACTAGAAAGCTACCGCTGCATCCTTCGCTGAGAGCTGGAGCGCTACTGAAATCATTTCTCAGATTCTATTTTCTTTTTTTTCTATCTTTTCCAGGAAATAAAAATCCATTTTAAATAGTCATGGGATTTTTATTGAAATAAATTTCTAAGTAAATGAAATAAATTCGTAAAATTTCAAATGCAATGAGAAGCATCGAACTTAATATTTAAACAATTTAAAAATCTCAAAAAAAAAAATACTAAAACATTTAGTCACACGTAAAATGTTTAGAATAAAAGGAAAGAAAAGGGCACATGCCCAGTTCAGTCAAATACAAAAATAAAATGCGTAGCAAACACTAACAACCTCCTCGGCGAGGTTTCAAAATAACTGAGTCCTCCGTGATGTCTTCAACTCATGCTCTCTCAAAAATCACCTGAAATAGAAAGAGGGTGAGCTCGAGAGTGCAGTGGATCATACCTACACTTCACTAGCATTATTTAAACCAAAAAACAAAACATGCAAACACTTTCATTACATTAGGCGTTTCACACATTTATTTGTTTTGTTATAACCTAAGAACGAAAGAGTCCATAACCTTCTCGGTAAGCCCCTGTGATCCGGGTATGCTATACAGCCATACCGTGGGGACCACAACCTAAGGAAGGGGTAACACTCTACAACCATTACCAGCTTCAGAAAACCATATCAGCTGTCACAAGTAGCTCTCTAGTGGGGATACCTACGATGCGCTAAGGGCTAGTCCATTGCAAGAAGACTTATGATGCGCCATTAGCTCATCCATCGCACTAGCATGTGTGTTCTTAATCGTCCTTTAATCTTCTTTAATTTCACAGTTCATTCCAAATCATGCCAATCATCCATCAACGTAAAATAAATTTTCAAATAAAGAAGTTCGCATGCTTGAATATTCAAGAAACACTTCAATGGAACTAACTATGCAAAATACTAAAGCAATATAACTGGTCATCATGGATTCACATACATCATTCCAAACAAAAATTCACAAAATATCCTAGCATACTTCTAGTTACATTAAATGTAAACACATATCATGTTTTACATTCAAAGTCTAAATAAGGCTAGGGAGTAAAGTAATCCCACCCACATTAATTTTTCTAGAGTCACTCTCACCTCCATGTCGCCTCAACAATTTTGACCTAAAATTAAAATTACGATAATTTATTAATTTATTTTTTTACATCAAAATCGTCCATTCGTATTCAAAGGAATTCTATTACGAACAAAATAAGACTTCTCAATCTAATATCTATACTAATCTTCAAAAATATTATTTGTCATTTGAAATTATTTCTAAGCCTTCAAATCTCATCCTTCGTATTCATTTTTAGGAAATAATTTATTTTCACTAATATCAACTCAGGGATTTAGGATTGAAAAGGACTATATTTCTCTCAAAAATATTAGACTTCCTTAAATTCCCAAAATAAGTCAAATAATAGGTTTTTAAAATATATCTCTCAACCTTCGAACCCCTTTAACTTTGATATCCAACGTCCAACATCCACCCAAAAATCCACAAGCGTAAGTAATGGTTTTAGCAACATATAAATAAAGTTCCGAATTTCTAAATCTTATTTTGTGCGTCTAAAATCAACGAAATAGTAGATTTTCAGCTTTCATAAATTTAGAAGTCTAGAAACTTATATATTATACCTTGTTTACCATGTAAATTCATTCCTAATTAAATGAGAATTGTATCCGCAAAAATCATATCTCAACCATCTATTCGAAATCTATATGCATGAAAATAATATTTCTACTAAAATATTGATTAGGCTTCAAACTTCATATTTTTTTGAAGGTTTTGATTCCCTAGTCTTCATTTCACGCATCAAAATCGTAGAAATAACTAGAATAAATAAATCTCCAGCCATCTAAGAAAATTTAGAAATCAAAACTATGAGAACATTGAAATCAATACTACGAACATGAAAATGTAAGAACTTTGAAATCGAATTTTTACCACTGTTAGGCTTTTCCTTGTGCGCAATCCGCACAACTTTCACATTTGCAATTCCTTCGCGAAGCACGAACCAGCAGATGCAAGCATTAGCTGGATTTTTCGGCAACTCGCACAACATGTTGCCCCTTTCCTTCGGTCCGTCTTCTTGAACACAAGCAAAATGCAACGTCAAAGATGGTGGACAGCAGCTAGACCTCGACGAATAGCAGCAGTTGGAAAATGCAATATAGAAGGTGCACAATGAAATCATGCACAAGCCACTCTTCTCCGTTGTCCAAACCAAACTTCCAGATCTGAAAACACCATACACGCACCAGTAGCACCACGACGGTCAGCAACTCAATAGCAGAAATCTGTTGATTGATTTTTTTTCTCTCTTCATCGCACACCAAACAACACACGAATAGAACGGTAGCAGGTAGTTCTTCACAAATCACGCATAGCAACAAGCTGCAACCCAATGGGAAGGGCAGGGCAACGAACTGCAAGGGTGAAGCAAACTAGATTTGGTTAGATCTGAGCTTAACTGAAGCGAACGTGCCTGTTCGTACCAGATGCAGCGTGATTTGAGGGGAAATGAGGCTGTCTGTTATAGATCTGGTGAGATCTGGCATGTAATAGCTGATTTGTTGCAGATTCGGCATGCTACAATCTAGATTAGGCGATGGCAAACCAGATCCGGCGTGATTTGGGAAATGGAATGGCAGCTGACTGCCTTCTTCCTCTTCGTTCGCGAGATGCAGCTGAGCTCCCTCTTTGTACAACGAGATCTGGAACGTGTTGCAGATTCAGAACCAGATCTAAAACATGGTGGCTGTAGATTCGACGAGGTCTGGCGAGATCGTGGCTGTAGATCTTGTCGAAGAACCAGATCTGATGAGATCTAGTTTTTTTTATCTCAAGTCAAAGAGAATACTTGGATGAAAAATCTAGACTTTTCTTTTTGATTCTAGCTCTAGAACTTGAGAAAATAATGCAAATGATCCTCCTTTTTTTGTGTATGCTTTGTTTGTATGTGTCCAAAAACCTGGAGCAATTTTTCCTTTTATATATAAGCTCACTTAGATACTAATATTTTTTTTCTTCAAATCATAATATTTCATCCTTTTTTGTGGTATTATTATTATTATTATTATTATTTTCAAATTGATTTTTTTCATTCTATTAACCCCATGATATTCAAAATACACATTTACATATATCTGAAAAAATATATTTTTCTTTACCAAAAAAAAGTATATTATTATTATTATTATTATTTTTCGTTGCGACGTGCTTGCATTACAAAAATTTGGGCTATTACAATCTGCCCTCCTTAAAATAATTTCGTTTTCGAAATTTAAGAGTACCAACACCTGTACGATGCTATCCTGTCAAGTGTTCTTAGTGAAGAGAGTTGGGCATTTAGTTCGCATCTCGCTCTCCAACTCCCAGGTCACCTCTTACAAATCATGATGTCTCCACAATACCTTGACCAAAGGAATTCCTTGGTCCTGAGACTCTACATCTTACAGTCTAGTATTCTGACTGTTGGTTCTTCGTAAGTTGCATTGTCTCAAAGTACGACTTCCTCCCAGTGTATGACATGTGATGGGTCTGGCTCGTACTTCCACTGCATCGACAAATGGAATATGTTATGAATTGAAGACATACGATTTGGCAAGTCTAGCTCATAGGCGCACTCACCGACCCGCTTGAGTATCTCGAATGGACCAATAAACATCGATGCTAGCTTCTCCTTGATTCCAAACTGTCTAATTTCATTCTGTGGACTAATCTTCAGGAAAACTCTATCACCAGGTTGGAACTCTAGAGGCCTTCTTCTTTTGTCCGCATAACTTTTCTGTCTACTCTGAGCTATCATTAGCCTCTTCTGAATTTTCTTTACTCGAGTGTTCATTTCTTTTACCAATTCTGGTCCTATGAGGAGCCTCAAAGTCTGCCCAACAGGACGGTGATCTGCAGGGTCTACCATAGAACACTTCGTATGGAGCCATCCGTATGCTCGCCTAATAACTGTTATTGTAGGCGAACTATGCCAAATGTAGGTATTTGCTCCAGTTGCCCTTGAAATAAAAAACACACGCTCTTAGCATATCTTCTAATATCTGAATGACCCTCTCAGATTGCCCATCGATCTAAGGATGGAGCGCAGTGTTCATGGTGAGTCTGCTTCCTAGATTTTTCTACAAACTTCGCCAGAATTGAGAAGTGAACCTCGAATCTCTGTCAGACACGATGGTCCTGGGAACACGATGGAGTCTTACAATTTTTTTGACATATAACTCTCTAAGTTTCCCAACGGGATCTGTAGATCGAATGGGTAGGAAGTGAGCTATCTTCGTCAGACGATCCACAATTACCCATACGGTATCTTCCCCTTTCTGACTCCTCGGCAGGCCGCTAACAAAATCCATTGCAATGTTATCCCACTTCCATTCTGGTATTGGCAGTGGTTGCAATATCCCTAAAGGTTTTCTGTGCACTACCTTCACTTGCTGACATGTCAAACATCTAGAGACATACTGGGCTATGTCCCTTTTTATTCCTCTCCAGCAGTAGGTCTTCTTGAGATTTTGGTACAACTTGTCACCACCTGGATGCATCGTATACATAGTCTAATGAGCCTCATCCAAGATGGTTCTTTTGCACTGTCCATTACCCGACACACAAATTCTATTCCCCAATCTCAGTATACCCTCTACATCAATTCTAAAGTCTATGTGCTTGCCTTGTTTAACACCTTCTACAAGATCTGCAATCCACTTGTCACTTTTATGTTCATCCCTAATTTGGTGTAGTATGTCCAGTTGGCAAGTCATAGCATACAAGTACGCCCGTTTCTCATTTGATGCAATACCCAAGTTATATTCACTGATCAACTGGTACATCTGTCCTCTGTCCTCATCCTTCTTGCTAATTTTTCTACTGAGTGCATCGGTTACCACATTGGCCTTGCCCGGATGGTAGTGCGGCTGAAAATCATAGTCTTTAAAAAATTCTACCCACCTTCTCTGCCTCAGATTTAATTCTTTCTGAGTATAAACATATTTTAGGCTCTTATAATATGAAAACAAATCAAAGCTCTCCCCATAGAGGTAGTGTCTCCAGATCTTTAGTGCAAATACAATCGTTGCCAACTCTAGATCATGGGTAAGGTAGTTCCTTTCATGGATCTTCAATTGCCTTGAAGCATATGCTACTACCTTTACCTCTTACATCAACACCGCACCTAATCCAATCAACGAAGCAATGGTGTATAGAGTGTACCTCACACCATGAGTAGGCATGACTAGAACGGGTGCTGAAGTCAACCTTTTCTTCAATTCTTGGAATGCTTGTTCGCATTTATCATCCAAATGAATTTCTCTCCCTTTCTGGTTAACCTTGTCATTGGTCCAACCAATTTTGAGAAATCTTGAATGAATCGACGATAGTATCCAACCAAACCTAAGAAGCTTCTAATTTCTGGAACAGTCGTAGGTTGCTTCCAGTTTGATACCGCCTCTATTTTCTCAGGGTCTACTGATATTCCTTCTGCCAAAACCACATGGCCAAGGAACTTGACCCTTTTCATAAAAAACTCACACTTGTTGAGCTTGACATACAATTCATTTCTTCTCAATACTTCCAAAACAATATGCAAATGTTCAACGTGCTCAGCCTCTGACCTAGAGTAGATCAGAATGTCATCCACAAATACCACGACAAACTGATCCAGGTACTGTCTGAAGACTCTGTTCATCAGATCCATAAATGCGGCCGGTATATTGGTCAAACCAAATGACATTACGGTGAACTCAAAGTGCCTATATCGAGTTCTGAAAGCTGTCTTATATATGTCAGACTCTCTAATCCATAGCTGGTGATACCCTGACTGTAGATCAATTTTGGAGAAATAAGTGGCTCCCCTCAACTGATCAAACAAGTCCTCTATTCTTGGCAACAGGTATTTGTTCTTTATCATTGCTTGGTTTAACCTCCATGTAACACCCTGCAATTCCATGAACGTGTTACATTGCGCGTGAATGGAAAGTAAAATAACATTTTTGTAAGAAAATGAGAATTTAAATAAATAAAAAACATAAAATAAAAATAATTGCTGCGTAAAATAAAATTATTAAAATGAAGAAAAGAATTTTACTATTAATGGGTATATATACAACTTTATAATATAAGGTTTAATTGACTAAGGTGAATATATATATATATATATATATATATATATATAAAAATAATAATAATAATAATAATAATAATAATAATAATAATAATAATAGAAATGAGAGGAGCAAGTTGAGTTGGGGGCGGTATCTGTTGGCTTATGAAGGAAGATGATGGCAAGAAAATTCTGGGCGTTGGTGGCCATTTCTACTCAAACTGCTGCCGTGGGATGTAGGAAGAAGAACAGAGGGAGAATGAACTGGAAGTACAAACAGAGGATGAAGCCGGTGCTCTACGGTTATGGTGCAGCTGCTGCTGCTGTTGCAACCGGACGAACCAAAGAAGAAAGAGCAGAACGCAATGAAGATTATGAACAGAAAAGTAGGCCATCCATTGAAGACGAAACAGAAGGGAAGGACTCTGTTAGGCGTCCGAAACAGAGGAGAAGAAACAGAGGAGGAGAAGGAAAGATCCAAACCACTCCTGTCCCTATTGTCGAACAGAGAAGACGCAAGGCAAAGAAGAGAAGTGGTGGGGCGTTGCTGCACAAGGAAAGAGCACAGATTTGCAACAAATCTGTGCGCGAAGAAGGTGCATCCGAGCTGTCGTTGCAAGATGGAGAAGAAGAAATGAAAAGAAGGTTGCTGCTGTCCGATTTCTGGGTGTGTGTGTTGGTTTAAATTGGAGATGAAGAGCCATGATTTCTGGATTCGTGGAAGGAATTAGCTGAATAGACAACAGGGGAGAAGAACACGAAATTGCAGCCGCATTCAGTGGTGTTTTGTCGCACAAAGAAGAACGAACCAGCAACCTATGCTGCTGCGTTCACACTGTGAAGAAGAAGACAGGCTCTAGCTTAGCTGATGCGTTCATGGAATTGAAAAAAATTGGATCTTGCTGGTGGGATAATGGAATGAAAAACAGAGGAAGAGCAGGGGCGTTAATCGTTGAATTTTGGTTGGTAATTACGGCTGATGAGTAATGGCCGTGATCAGTGAACGATGGAAAGAAGAAACAACAGCAGGATCGATTTTGGGTGTTGGACGGACTGAGGTTGAAGAAGATGATTTGGGCCATGAAAATCAAACAAGGGGGAATCTGGTTTTGTTTGTTGAACTAGTGTGTTCGGCTAGGAGACAGGAGATGCAACGACAAATGTTGTTTCATTTTCTGATTGTGGATGTCGGGTCCGTGCTATCAAGGAAACATAGGAACAGAGAGAAGAGGGTGAATTCGGACAGAGGAGGATGCGTGATTCAAGTGTGAAGAATAAGTCTAAAACAATTGTGTTGCTGTAGTAGGAACGTGATGGTGTGTGTGTTGCAAGGGTTGTGAAGAATAAAGCACCTCCAACAGCTGGTCCGTGATGAAGAATTGTTGCATATAAGCTATTGATGCATTCTGTTGACATAAGTTGTGATGTAGGTTTAAGTAATTGAACAAGAAGATTGAAACTGAAATTGCGAGTGCTGCCGGTGTACTGCTACCATGTTCGCGCAACGAAGGAAATGGTGAAAGTTTCGATCAGAGCGAAGAACAACACGCAACAAGGGACTTCGCCGTTGGCATCGTTCGCACAGAAAAGACGAAGTGAGGTACAAAAATTGATTTTTAATTCTAGATAAAAATGAAAAATATTAGTTAATTAAAAATTTAAATAGAAAATAATAAAAGTTTTTATTCAAATAAAATTTAAATAAATCAATTATGAAAAGTTAGTTTAGAAAATTTTATTTAATAATTTCAAGTAAATAAAATTAATATTAGATTATTTGTTAATTATGGAACATGAGGATTAATTAGGTTAATAAAGAAAAAAAATTAAATTAATTAATCTTATAGATTAGGATTGGAAAAATAGTTTCCAATGCAATAATAGTTTTATTTAATTTTAGAAGTTTGAATTTTTTTAATTCAAGTTATTTGAAAACATAAAATAAAACAATGAATAAATAAACTTTTAGGAGTTTAAAATCTTTTATAGCCTTGAAACTAAATGTGTGACAGTTAGAAGTCTTATTTTGTTCGTAACTAAATTAATGATGATATTAATAAATTATTTAAATTTCGAAGGTTAAGTTATTAGAAATCTAATTTTACTAAAAGACTTGTAAATAAATCATTAAAGTTGTAAACTTCAAAATGGGAAAGTTCGATACTTAGAAGTTACTTTAATTAGACTATATAAAATTCTAGAATTGAGCAGTAATCCAAAAGTAGTTGAAATTGATCTCGAGACTACATAATTATTTTAGAGAATACTTAAGTCTAAGAATAACTTGAATAAAATTAAATGTGAATTAGGAAATTAGTGAATCTCATTAGCTGCTGGATTACAGATTATAGATCTTGAGTATCGAGGATTTCAAAGGAAAGCAAGGTCGTCGAAAGAACAACAAGATCAAGTGGGTGTGACTTCCTTGCTCATGTGTATTATACGGATTTAAGATTCAAAACATTTGATTGAATAGTTCTAGGTTATTAGAATTTTATTAGGAAATTGGTTGAAATTGTTTGGCCTATGGGAATGATGTTGTGATGGATGATGAATCGTTTAATCCATGTGTAATTAGTTCATGACATGATCTTACATTTGGGTTTACTCAAATATAGCATGCATGACTAGGAGCTTATGCATCTAGATCTTATTGGTTACTCATACTTCTCATCATGTTGATGTGTATTCATAGTTTGAATTATTTGTCTAGTGTATTATGTGATGCTTGATGTGATTGAGATTAATTGTAAAACAAAAATAAGACGATGGTTTATTAAGAATCCACGTACCAGTACGATTGACGAGCCTGAAGAGGATCGAGGTGGTATCTCCTATATGTCACCGCTTGAGATCTTCGAGCTACAAGGCTAATCGTAGGTATTCTCACTCGGAGCTGACTGTGACAGCTCGAAGTCTTTGGGAGACAGTACAATGTTGCAGTAAGTACTCTCTCTTAGGCTGTGATGTGAGTGTCAATTGATTTTAGATGGTTATTGGAACCCTCTGAGATTAGATTGGATCACAGGGAATACCGAGAGGCATCTCAACCCTCTTCTAGTCTTAGATTACAACTAAAACAAATGAATGTTTGAACGCCTAATGTTTGAAAGTGTTTGTAATGTTTTGGATTGAGTCTGTATAATGCATTTGATGTGTAGGAACGATCCACTAGGCTTTCGAGCTTACTCCCATTTTATCTTTCAGGACTATTTGGGCGTAGCACACAATAGTATACGTTAGGAGACTTACATCCAGAGTGGACACCTCTTGGGGAGGTCATCCACGATGGGAAACTTGGAGGTTATGTTTTAAGGTATTTTATTGAATTGTTTTAATGTAACTGCATTGATTTGAACTTCGATTTATTTTATCTTCAAATGAATTTTCTTGTTTAACCATTTTGATTTAATAGTAGTTTTGAATGATTCTGCTGCACTGTTTACGATTTGTATCGAGAAAACCGGTGAATGTTTTGAAAAATTATTTTGATTTTTTTGTTTCGTGTAAGAAATTGTCCTAACATTGATTTGAGAGCTAATGGTTATGAACTGAATTTTGAAGAAAAAGATTTTGAGAGAACGAAATTTCAAGTAACATCTCAATTTTCATCGGACGACGATCCACACGTGAGATAGCACGTGAATGAAGGTTCGGTTGAAAATTGGGGTGTTACACTCCGGTAGTCTACGCATAATCTCAAGGATCCATCCTTTTTCTTCATAAACAGTACTAGAGCTCCCCATGGCGACTCGCTAGATCTGATAAATCCCTTCTCGCGGAGCTCATCTAATTGTGTCTTCAGTTCAATTAGTTCTACCGGTGCCATTCTGTAGGGTGGAATGGCTATGGGGTTAGTGCCTGGATGCAATTTGATCTTGAACTCCAATTGTCTATGTAGTGGGAGTCCTGGTAGATCATCAGGGAACACATCCGCATATTCCCTTACTATAGGTATATCCTGTATTTCCTTAGACTTTTTGGTATCTTCTTCTAATAATTGTCTGAAGTCTTCTTTCTATTTTATAGAATATAGCTTGGCTAACATAGGACTCCTTGGCAATCTCTGCATATCCCCATTTATTTTCAATACCTCACCAGATGGTAGCCTCACCGTCACTTTTCGTCTCTAACAATCGATTTGTGCTTGATATTGGGTTAGCCAATCCATACCCAATATGACGTCATATCCATGAAAATGGAGTGCATAGAGATCAGCTGAAATTAGCTTGTCTCCAAACCTAAGGTCACATCTATAGCATTTCCTCGAACTCACAGAAGTCCCTATGGGTGTGGCTACATCTAATGTCATTGGCAATGGACTCGTAACCAATTGTAACCTATCTATTAAGTTCTCAGAAATAAAGGATCTAGTAGCACCCGAATCAAACAAAACTTGGACAGCAATGCCAAACAAAAGAAATGTACCTTCCATCGCTGGAGTGGGATGTTTGGGCGTCTACAACATACAGATTGGCTTGGTTTCTCTGTGGTGGCTATGGCTATGTCTGCTGCCTCTGCTGAGGGCGATTACCCAATCCACGGGTCTGTTGCTACTGCTACTGGGGTGCTGGAGCTTGTGCTCTGGTAGGACAATACTTTGCAATGTGCCCTTGTTGTTTGCATGTAAAACACAACCCTAGCTTTCTAGCCTGATTTGTCTGATAGTGTCTGGCACGGTCGGGTCGAGCCTGCTGTACTTGTGGCTGTCGCTGAAGCTGAGGCGCTTTGTGCCCCTCCTGTTTGCTCAGCCTCTTCTGTGAAGGTCCCACAGCCTTCTCTAACCTAGTCTCTAACGACCCGTATTTTTAAGAAATAGAGTCAATGGGCTTAACATGCATTTTGATGTATTAATTAATGAATTATAAATAAAAATGTATGATTTTACGGGTATTGTATAATTTAAGGTGTGAATTAAATGGCAATATGTGATTTTTGGAAATAAAATTAATTAATGTGGGTATTAAAATGAAAATGAAAGATCCAATCATTTAATTTAAGTATATATATATATACACATATAGTTATGTATAACTATATATGTATGCTTGGTTGGAACTGAAAGAAATAATAATAAAAGGATAAAGTGGATGACTCATGTTGTATTGGATATGAGATAAATGAGATGATGGGTGGATAATGAAGAACCAAAATAAAATAAAATAAACTCAAGGGATAAATGATGATTTGGATGATAATAAATAAATACAAATCAAATTAGAAGATAAAATCAAAATCATTATTATTTATTGGATGAGAATGATGAGGTGTGGAGATAATGAAAAGAATAATATATATATATTAAAGAAGATAATCACCCCCCCCCCCCCCCCCCCCCCCCCCCCCCCCCCCCACCAACCAAAAAAAAAAACCAAAGAAAAAGAAAAAAGAA
>JAJIYU010000267.1:0-57959 GCA_030144865.1 Tinospora cordifolia | reverse complement strand
TATAAAAAGAAGTTAAATATATTTTATAATTAATTACTAAATAATGAGCCTTAAAATATGATAATGCTTAATTATAAGATAACAAATTTAATGTCAAAATGAGCATTATCATGTATGCACCAAATTTTCTCACATTCTTATGGCCGGAGGAAGAAAAAGCTAATACAAGGGATGAACAAGCTGGTAAAGGGGGTGAAAAAGCTGAGATCAATGAAGGAATTGGGTTGGGAGATAAAGTTAGTAAACTAGTTGCTTTGGAATATAAAGTCAATGAAGAAGGTGATAGAACTAAAGGAGAAGTTAGTGACAGTGGTACTAATTGTAGTTGACTTGAGCTAGAAACACAATTTTTACATCAATATGTAGTTTGCATTTGGCCAATTTAATAATGTTAAACCTCGTGAGGTTCCAACTCAATTTATTAAGGTACCTACTGAGAGCTCTTGTAAGAATGATTTTGGTAAGAAAGGTTCGCATGATGTTAGGTTAGATTCTAATGATCTTTTATGGGACAATTCAACTCTGAAGAAGATGGGAAGGTTTATGTTGGAAATGATAAAACAAAGGAAGTGCATAAATCTGGTGAGAATGAAAGTGAGGGATGTGAAAGTGAGTGGTATGTTGATAATGAGGGTGGAAGTAAAACTAGAAGTAATAAATGTATTTTCAATTTTGATAATATGAATAATTATGAGGGAAGCCCCATTTGATGGCACAACTACAAAGATGATAGCTCATTTTTTATGATTGAACACGTCTAGGAATAAGAACGAGTCAAAGGATACTATTAACAAGCATGCTAACTAAATGGAGTAAAGTTGAAATTAAAAGTGAGTTGTTGAGGGAGAGATGCATTTATGACGAGGGTTGCTCATTTGTACTTTATGCATCAAAAGATGGCAAAAACCCTTGGCTCAAAATAAAAATACTTTGTCATGAACACAAGTATTCCATAATCTTTAAAAATCCTCAAAAATTTTGAAGGTTTTTGACAGAGCTTTCCAAGGTGAGAGTGTAAGAAATCCTAACTGCCACAATGAGAAGCAAACAAAGAAGAATGTAGAGGAAGAACTCAAACAACATGTCAACTTGCACAAGTGTGAGGGGCTAAGAAGCATATTATGATTAAAATGGAGGGTATTTCAAGGAAGATTTCTCTTATTTGGAGGCATATATAGAAGAACTTAAGAAGTCCAACCTAGCAGTAATATACAACTTAAGCTTGATAAAGCAAAACTAATAAATGGAAAATGGTTATTTTCAATGATGTGTAGATGTTTAGTAGTTTCCAAACAAGGGTAAAAAATCGGATGCAACCCGTTATAGGGGTTGGTTGAACATTTATGAAGGCAGCATGTAAGAGACTATTACTTACAATAGTTGGTAAGGATGTTGATGAGCAAATTTATCCTATTGCTTGGGTATTAATCAATAAATAAAACAAGGTAAATTAAAAATGGTTTATTCAGTTATTTCAACAAGATATAAATTTGAAGAATGGTTCAAGAGGTACTCTTATTTTAGATATGCAAAAGGTTCGATTTCTCTTCTTCTTCTTCTTCTTTTTTTTTCTAATTTTTTTGTTCTTAGAGTTGCATTATATGTAAGTCTATCTAGAGTAGTTCACTTGAATAATGATGTATTTGTTATAGAATCTCTTGCCAACTACCATGAGCACAACATTAATGGTGTGTTATACACATTTATGCCATTTGAAGCAAAAAATGGAGAGGTTTAAAACTAAGGAAAAAGGAAAAAGTTCTACCATTGTGCATGAACCCAAATGACCTATTTGATTAACCTGAATCGAGCAAGAGGTTTGGTTGCCTTTGACGAAGAGATAAAAGTCATTCGCCTCAGTCACGGTTTCGTCTCGCATTTATGCTATCAAAACTCCCTAATCTCTCATGCTTAAAAATATGGGCAAAACACACTTTTATACAGAAAATAGAAATAACTACATAAATACCAGTATATTCATTTTTATACATATATTTGAAACTTAATATCAAAAATATCAAAAATTATTGATTAACAACTATTATTATATTGTCAGTATAACGTTAGTATAATATTTAACTTATAAACAATGCTACAACATTGGTATACAGTTAATATAATATTGGTATAATATTTAGCTTATAAACAATGGTATAACTTTAGTATATAATTGGTATACACTTGTATAGCATTTAGGTTATAAACAATGGTATAACATTGGAACACATTTGGTTTAACATTAGTATACAATACTATAAAAATTATTTATTAAAGATAATTAGTATACTAAAAGTTGGTATATAGTTGGTATAACATTTAGTTTATAAAAGATGGTATAACATTAATATATAGTTGATAAAACATTGGTGTGCAGTGTTATAAAAACCTTTGATTAACAAGTATTAGTATACTAAAAGTTTGTATGCAGTTGGTATAATATTAGCGTACTAAATGTATACTATTGGTATAACATTGGTATATAGTCGAACTTTTAGAACTTTTATAAAATTAACATTGGTATACAGTCAAACTTTTAGAACTTTCATGAAATTAAAAAAAATTCAATGATAGATTCTAAGGCTATGGTCAATCGGCATTGGTTAGGCGAGAACCACTAGCAACAACCATGAACAACTAGGTGATGGCGAACAACAAGGTGACAGTGGTGGCAATGAGAAGAGAACAAGGAGAAGAGGAAGCAACAAGAGATGGTGGTAGCAGAGCACAAACAACAAGGATGACGGCGAGCAGCGGCGAGCACAAACAACAGTAGAGCAATCAGCAGGGCTAACGGGCGATCAATGGTAAACAAGTTGCAAATCTACAGCGCGTAGCAAAGTAATCAGTGTCATTTCTCATATCTCCTTCGTCTTTCTCTGACGTTTCTCAACTTCCTTTGATCGATTGATTTATCCATGGCGTCCATTACAAGAGTTTTGATCTCTGCCCCGTCTCGTTCATGCCTAAGAAGCAAGTGCGCTAACATCAATTTGCTTCAACAATAAGAGTTCTAGGTATCTTCGCTCTGGAGAGACTGGTCGTTGTGAGAATATGGGATTTGTAGAGGAAGTGGTGTAGTAAATGGCTAAAAAGAGTCATTCTGATATTTTTGTAATGCAATGTACAACTGCAAAGATGAACATTTGGCTTTAATCAGTCTAACAGGGGATCTTATCCTTCATTATTTTGCTTCAGGAACTAGGGCTACTGAATTGAAAGACCTAAATGATCAGGTTGTTTGGTTCTAGTTTCCTTCTGTGCTCTATTGTTTCTGGTGTCAATGCTGTTTTTCTTGAATATAGGGAAAAAGATGAAGAAAACAAAGATGAGGAAAAAACATTTTTGCTTTGCCGCAACTAAATCTTGTTTCCTATTTTGTGTCGAGTTATATATATATTCCACTATAATTGATAATATTTAACAATATATGTTACACGTAAAACTTTATAAAAAAAGGCACATACTTTAATGAAAATAAGTTTGTTTTTTCAACATTATCTATAATTTCTTCTAAAAATACATTCCCTGGCAATTCTCTCTTAAATTGGTTTCTGAGGGCTAGAGTTAGATCGTTTAACTCGTGGGCCCTAGATTTGATGTGACCCAATAAAAATGGATTGATACAATGGGCCAGCCCAAATAAAACTCGAAACTTGTTGGGCGAGTTTGAGTTCCCACGACATTTCCCCTTACATGACACCATATCTTGTAGGCCCAATACTTGATTAAATTGAGAAAATTACATAAAATGTTAGTTTTTTTTAAAACATTATCAAAAATATTTTTACTTTTTTTTTTAACTTTAAGTTTTATCACTTTTTTTAAAAATATTAACTTTTTTATGAGATTTAGAGTTTTGGTTGCCAGTCACGAACTTGTAAAGAAGAAGAAGGAGCGTCTCTCTAAAAATCGCCTTCACTGTCGATCTTGAAAGTGTTGTCTCTCCGACTATTAGAGTCGACAGACTTCAGGTTTTCGTGGTCAAAGAAAATTGGGAACATATCTGGGTGAACTAGTTGTTACTCCGACAATTCCACATGTTATTCTTCCATGATTCTTCTTCTTTCACTTTCGTTGGGAGATTGGGAGACGCACTTGGAATAGATCTAGAGACGCTGCAATGTCGAAAGACCAGGAGATTAGGAGACGCTGCAACGTTAGGCGAACCAGCTGTTGCTCCGGTGATTCCACTTGCTATTCTTCCTTGTTTCTTCTTCTTTCATTTCTGTTGGGAGACTGGAGATGCTGCAATGCTTGGAACAAATTTGAGACCGGAAGACCGGGAGATGTTGCAATGTCAGGCGAACCAACTGTTACTCTAGCAATTCCACCTGCTATTCTTCCCTGTTTCTTCTTTTTTCACTTCTGCTGGGAGACTGGGAGATGCTGCAATGCTTAGAACAGATCTGGAGGTGCTGCAATAATTAGAACAGATCTAGAGATCTGCAATGCTTGGAACAGAATTGGAGATGCTGCAATGTCGGAGGACCGGGAGACGCCACAATGCCGAGAGAACAAATCTGGGCGAGCACCACCAGCAGTTGTTTCTCCGAGTGTGACGGTCAAAGATCTGTGATTTGTTTTTGTACCTTTTTCCTTTTTTTTGGCTATTTTTTATTTCTTTTTCTCAATGTTTTTACTAGGAGTTGATTTCTTTCTTTATAGTGTTTGAGGATTCTCATGGAAGATCTACGATTTTTGGAGATACTGATTCAAGTAGTAGGTACCTCATACTACCGTTCAAACTCTGGTTCCCAGCAAGAAGAAGTTGAAGAAGAGGCACAATCCTCTTGTACTGTCTTCAGCGCTAGCCTTTTGCTACTATTGCCATTACTAGATCTCTCGTTATGTTGTTCTTCTTTGTTGGTAATATGTTGTATACGTATAATATATATATTATATAGAAATAATATACACAAAATATATTATATACATATAATATACTGATAATATACATATAATATATGAATACTAATTATATATTATATACAAATAATATATGGATAGTATATATATATATATATATGAATAATATATAGTTTTTTTAACTCTTTTTTTCTTTTCTCTTCTTTTTCTTTGTTTTCTTGCTCCATTGACTATTATTCGTCGGAGTACTATTCGTTGGAGTTTTGTTCACTGGAGTATTGTTCACCGAAGAAGAAGAAGAAGAGGAAGAACTGTTATTGTTTGCCAAAATGGTGCTCGTCGAACTGTTGCTTGACGAAGTGGTGCTCGTCAGATTGTTACTGTTCGCTGGCCGGATTGACGCTTGTCAAACTGTAGCTTGCTGGATTATTATTGACGCCAGACTATTATGCTCTTTCTATTATTTTTGTAATTAATATTTTCATACTTGTATAAAGTTGAAATATCCGATATTATTATAATATATTTTAAAATATTATATAAAAATATATTTTCTGATTAAATTATATTAACATATGTATAAATACATACACACAATCATGTCTGTATCGGCCGCGTTTGGCACAATCTAGTTTTTCGCTTTGTAACCGTTTTCAATCCATAAGCCCTTTTTATGGCATTTTGCCAAATCCCTGATTTCTTAATTTAAAGTGTTTATTTTTTTTATGCATATACTTTATACATTATATTAACAAACATGCAAAACTCGCATGCACAAGCACACATATATTTCTAAATTAATATGAACAAATTAATGTACACGTATAATTAATAATATGGAGCGTTAATTTAAATTTTCTAATTTATATGTTATTTTAAAATTCATGTTCATTAAATAAGTTAGTAAGTTACGAAAGCAGACCTGTTTAAGGTTTAAAACTTATTTAAAATGAGTAAAAACATTAGTTTTTGTAACTTGTTTATTATATGTTATTCAAATAAGTCGCGGTTGAGTTTGTAATTGTAATACGATTTATACAAATATAACATTAAAGCATTATAATATGACACACGGATTGTCACCCTTAGAATAACTTCCCTCAATCTCCGGCTAATTTCAATAACTATAGGAAAACCATCATCTACACCAAATTTTACATTATACATAGTTGTGATATTAGTTTTATAAATATGGAGGTTGTACTAAAAAATATTTATTTGTGTATCTACTAAAAAATATTTACCCCAAAACTCAGTTTGATTCCGTTTAGGTCAATGGATTTGGACATTAATTCCATATTAATTTTTATATTAAACATGAAGTCCTACAAATATAACATTTTACAAATAAGAATATGTTGCTATATTACTTTTATGATTATTAATGGTACTTGCAAGTTTTAAAATATAAATTTACTAATATTTTAATATATATATATATATTATTATTACCTTTTTCTAGCTAATTTATAATAGTTCTTACATCCAATCATTACCTACTGATAAATCAAAGCTTGATGAAATTATATAACCTTCATAGAAACACAACAATTCTATATATGATGTCGAGGAGGCTTGGAATCATAGTCTGATGGCTTATGAGTGTAACACGTTGAACAATTCTCAAATATTGAAAATATACAAATAAATTTATTAAATTGTGAAAATACATTAAATAATTAGGGGTAGAATGATAATTTTGACTCATAGGGGTAAAATGCTAAACTCACATGAAAAGTAAAAAAAATTTACTTTTTTTACTATAAGTAATTCCACAAAAAAATATATATGAAAATATAAGTAGTGAAATGAGGTGGTGGTATATATATATATATATTAAAATATGAGTAGTAGAATGAGGTGATTGACTAAGAATGCTTATAACTAATATTTTTTTTTTGCTCTTAAACCATCACATCTCATTCTTTTCTTCTGTATTCTTAAGAAAAAGAGAGTTTTCCCATTATTCTCTTTTTCATTTTCTTCTTAGTTCTGTCTTAGCTCCAGAGGAAAAAGTTTTCTCATTATTATCTTTTTCTTAGTTCTCTTCTAGCTTAAGAGAAAAAAAAAATCTTCTTGCTCTCTCCTTGAGTGAAGAGAGAAGGTTGAAGGCTTGAGAAGACTTGAAATATTAAGATCAAATGGATTAGTGATAGAAAATGGAAGTGATTTCTAAATTTTATCTTATTATTTTGATTCAAGTATTATGTGCATGGTTGTTTGCCTAGCTTATCAGAAATATGCCATGATTATACATGTGCATGCGTATAAATGTGTGCTTAGAGTTATATGATGCATGATTGCATGATTGTGATGATATGATTCATGGTATGATATGTTTTCCATGAATACATGTTAGTTATTATTTTATTGAAATTATCATGCCACCGTGATCATAAATGAAAGATTAAACGAAAATTATCAACTACGTATCGATACGATGATGAATTCTCATCGTGAGTATTCTAAATGAATTTTTTTGGAGTGTGAACCAAGGGTTCAGATTTAACCCCATTTTATCGATGATAAGTTTGAAGATCCAAATTTGACCTCATCCCCTGAATATGGAATACTGAAGCGTAACCCTTTTTATATTAACATCAACTGATAACAAACACAATCATTTGAATCACATAATCTTTTGAAGTGTATGTTATGCATGCTTTATTTGATTTGAAATAATGAGTTAAATATTTAAAATGATCTACTGGATGTGTAAGCTCACCATTTCTTTTCTAACCTTTTAGGAAATTTCTGAACGGATGCTGCATAGTTAATTAATTTCTATTCTTGAAAGGTTTAAGTCGGACATGTTAGCCCTTTATTTCTATTTTATGTTCAGTTTAATGTAATAAAGTTCAATAGTCCTTGTACTTCATGAATATTTAATTCAATTAATAATATTAATTTATTTTATCAAATGATTTCACATGTGCTATATGAAATCCATTTAAGTGTTTGTTTCATAGAATTGAAATCGAAAGAAATAGAATAATGTGACATTGCTTACCTTCCGGGCGACCCATGAAAAGAGAAAGAGACATCTAATGAGCAAGCACATGACGCAAACGTGTCAGGACAATTTAGACAGGTGGAGGCGGGGTGTTGCAATGAGTCATTTGTGTTTTTCTACCCTTACAAAGATTAATTGATGATTATGTTAAAACTAATTGTACTTACGTTTTGTTGTTGTTTTGCCAACTTATAATGGGATGCATACACCTTGGTCAAGAATTAAAATAAGTAAAACATTTTGGTAACATATCTATAATATTGTTACGATTTATTGTTTTCGTATTTGCATTTAATTAATTTTTATCTTTGTGAATGTAGAATTATGAAAATCAAATTGAATGTTTAAAGACACAAATGCGCATGGGGGAGTCCAAGCTCAGGTTGGTCGAGGTTACTTATAATTCATATCTTATAGAATAGTTGCTTTAGTTGGTATGCGAATTGTTATATTTTAGAAGAAGTTGGGGAAGCACTGGCTAAAGCACTTCAGACTGGATTTGTAAAGAGGGAGGAACTTTTCATTACCACCAAGGCAAATTAAACTTTAGAAGCTATATGTTCCCACATTGCTCCTAATTTAGTCATGACTATGTCCCTTTGTCCCTGTATATTTTCACATTGTTATTTATTTTGCAGCTGTGGAATTCTGACCATGGGCATGCTATAGAAGCATGTAAAGACAGCCTGAAAAAACTTAAGCTAGAATATCTGGATTTATACCTTGTTCACTTTCCGGTGGCCGTAAAACATACTGGCCTGGGTAACACTTTTAGTTCTAAAGATATGAAGATGGTGTACTGGACATAGACACAACCATTTCCCTTGAAACCACCTGGCGTAGCATGGAAGAGTTGGTTTCCATGGGCTTGGTTCGTAGCATTGGAATCAGGTAATATGAATGTACAAAGTGTTTCAGCATACAGAATCAAATGATATAAACATATTAATTATCATTTTAACACATAGATGCTATTAATCCTAAACTTGATATAAACTATTTGCTCTAAAAGCTTTAATAGTGATATAAGTATCAAAAATTAATACGTATCAAGCTATTATCAACATTACAATGTGTTTGTATGCAGCAACTACAACATCTTGCTTACAAGAGATTGTTCAGCTTCCTCAAAGATGAAGCCTGCAGTTAATCAACTAGAACTGCATCCCTACTTCCAACGTGACTCTCTTGTCAAATTCTGTTAAAAACATGGGATCTGTGTTACAGCCCAAACCCCTCTAGGGGGTGGTGCTGGTGCTCGTAGTGTTAAAAGTGTTTGGTTCAAATTCATGCTTGGACGACCCAGTACTTAAGGTATGCTAATAGATTGTTATATTTACAAAGAAAAAAAAAATTATATAAACCTCATTTCAAACGCTAAATGTCACACAAAATAATGTGGTGTATATTTACTCTATTAAATAAAAAAATGTGATATACACTTATAAAATACATATTTACTCATCTAATAATTGTAAATATATATTATGACATTTGATGTCCAAATCAGGTCTATATAATATTACTCTAATTCAGGCTTCTTTAATTTTTATTATAAAATTGATTAGCGTAATCCTAATTTAATCGCTCCTATTGTATTTATATATATATATATATATACAAACATTTTGAATCATTGAATAAATAAGTAATTATAAATATATAACACCTATTTTTTATATAATTGAGGCCGTCGATTTAGTATTTTTATTTTTCTTTTAATATATTACCTTAACTTTATTTAAAAATAATAACTTGCATGCCAGGTCAGAATATTGCCAAGAAGTATTAGAAGACTCCAGCTCATAACACACTTCGTTGGGGTATCGAGAGGAACACTGCTCCTCTCGATACCCCAATGTCATCAAAACTTGAGAGGTTAGAAGAGAATTTTGAAGTGTTTGATTTTGAGCTGACGAAGGACATGGAGCTAAAGGCATAGACAAGAACCATCGAACCAATCAGCTAGGCAAGTTTTGGGGCATATACACACATATATATGAATGAGAGAAGCTAGCTCCTTTGATTAGTAAATGAGGCCTCACCTTTAGCAAATTAGCTTAATTTCAGAGATAAACAATAAGACTTCCAAACTAGCACATGCTAAGTTGGTTGCCATTCCTTTCCCAAAATAATAATTGAAGTTTTTTTTTTTTTAATTTTCAGGCCTTTTATTGTTGGGCATGATGTGTTGGCCGTACTTTGAGCTGTTGGATGTACTTTGAGCTGTTGTCTTATTATATTCTTAGCAATGATGTATGTGTGAATGAGAAGTATTCTTGGAGTCTACTCTAGTTTTATTGAAGCACAAAAGCCCAACTTTTAGAATTTCATTCCAAATTAAAAGGTAAAAGTGATGATTATAAGAAAAAAAAGTTTAGTTAGGAATTTCATTCCAAAATTTTAAGCCTTTAAATTGTCCAAAACTTCATCATTGATAATTTAGATATCTTTTCTTTTTTGGGAAAAGAGCAAAAAAGATCATGCAGCGATTTTATTTTATAGAAGAGAAGGGTTCTTACAATATGCAATTTAAGATTATCTTTAACACCGTGTCGATTTTATACACTCGGTCAAAACTCAACTAGCTCAAATTTTAATTTTAATTTTATTGTGATATGATATTGACCTTATATTTAACAATAATTAATAATTAATTATAAGCAAAGATTACATTTCATTATTACTAATTTGCTTAAATGTAACATAACATGATATTGCTAACCACTGAAGTCATGGTTGGCTTTCAATTTAAAATAAAAATATAATTAGAAAATGTAAAAATTACTTTTTAGTACTATTCTTAAAAACAACCTCTTTCCTGAGCAAGAGAACTGAATGTTTCTTTCTGCAAATCTTTTAAAACACATATTAATATTTTTGAAAAGCAATAGTAGATATGGGAAGATCATGTACCATTTGTTGTAAGTTATTGTAACAATAACTAGTAATTTAAACTTGTTAAATTCTCAATATTTTTAATAAATATACAGAATGTAGGCAGACTGAGCAGGCCAAGGGACACGATGATTACACGTGTCATTTGGCGGGCATAACGATTTAAAGAAATATCGCGACACCAAGGACTTGGGAACTTGGAATGTAGTGATCAAATTTGCACTAGCAGCGAGGATTGAAAGCGGGGGACCAATGAGCACGACGCTACGGTCCACACTGTCCATAAAAGCCAAAGTATGCTCATACAGTCGTTACCTTCCACCTGCATTTCAGGCAAAAGACACCGGAGAGAGGGAGAGAGACAGAGAGAGAGAGAGAGTGTCGGAAGTGAAGTGACGTAAGGAGGCACCGAGCTTCGTCAATGGCGATCACACTCAATAATGGATTCACGATGCCGATCATAGGGTTAGGTGTTTGGACTTTGCAAGGCAAGGAATCCATCAGAGACATCATCTTAGCCGCTCTCAAAATCGGTTATCGCCATTTCGACTGCGCTGGTATCCCTTTCGGTTCCTGAAAACGACCCTGTTTTTTTTTTTGATTTATCAGGAATTTTTTTTTTTGTTTTTGATTTCTTTCTTTCTTTCATTTTTTTTTTTTTTTTTTTTTTTTTTTGCTCATTGTGCTCGGATAGTCTCTACATAGTTCGGTTTGGGACTCATTATTGTTCTTCGACATCAGTGCATCAGATTTTGATATTAGAGTTGCTATTGTTTATTTTTTTGGGAACTGTAGAGAGATCTCTAGGTTGATTGGGTCTTGTGAGTATGGTGCTATGACTGTAATCAACTGTTTATTCACATTTAAGTAAAGTATGTACTGAGAATTTTTTTTTCTTTCTTTCTTTTTTTTTTTTTTTTTAATTTCTGCATTAGCATTTTTCTTTGGTTTTAGATCGTAAAATCCTGAATTTGTAAATTTACCCCAGTTCCCTGCTATGGCTTTGTGATTCCAATTCTAGAGTTCCTATCTAGCTGATACTAATTACTACCTCAGTTCCTCCTATCTAGCTGATACTAATTACTCACTCAGTTCCTCCTATTCTATCTGTCAAAATGTGCATGCAAATGCTTCCATTCTTTATTTTAAACTGTATATTGCCTTACATCAATTTTGATATCATAACTGTGGTTCTATGCATCCTTTTGCTGTAAGAATTAGAAAATTTGCATCCAAGCTAGGGATACTGCATCAGATTTAAACATTTCATTGCTAAGATACTGGGTTAAAGGGGATAACATGCTGCGGAAATTTTGAGAAGATTTTGGAGCATAATAAGATTGTTCTACTGATGCATCTTCGGCTATGAATAGTAACTCACCTGACACAGGTAGGGTGCTGAGGAGAAGCACCTGCACCAAAAAATTTTAGTTAAAAGACTGGTTTAGTTACAACAATGGAAGAGTCAAATGTAATTGGACAGAATATCTAGGGAATTGAGTTGGTTATAGAATCTATCTGGTTGTTTGTTATGGTTGTTAGCTATGAATGAAATTATTGGGGAATTAGATTGATATCTCTTCTTCCTGTAATCTTCGATCTCTCCCCTCACCCTTTCCTCTTCTTCCTTCCTTCTGAGCTCAGCCCTGCAACTCTGCATCATTTTGGTAATTTTGTTGATCTCCCATTGATGGTTAAAGGTACAAAAACCCATTTCCAGGCTCTTGATGAGGTGATCTCAAAGCTACAGGATCAATTCCAGAAGCAAGAGTCCATCATCTCTAAGTTCAATGCTCTTCACTCCACCTTGCATTATCACTCCGAGTCAATTGCTCAAAACTTCTCATTATGTGAAGGTATACTAAAATCGTTAGTAGATCTCATGTGGCTCCTTACTTCGATGGAGAAACAACCACACTTACAACCCCTGTTACTTACCCCACCATTTTCTGCACCATCTGCTCATTCCCCTTTGTCCACAATTTATCATTCACCATAGGCCTTTGCTTCTTCATCTTCCACCACAACATAATCTTCTACATGTCCAGTGTTGCTATCCAGTCAACCTGTTGCTGCTTTTGGCAACTTCAAAACAATGCTGATATCTACACCAGTTTTTGTATTGCCTAACTTTGTACTTCCATTCATTGTCCGTACTGATGCCTTGGGCACAGGTGTTGGCACTGTTTTATCTCAAGATGGACACCGACTCCCCCATTTCAGTAAGATGTTATGCCCAATGATTACTGAGGCAATTCATAAATTGCGACAATATCTTCTTGGTTGCAAATTTAGGATTGTAACTGACCACCAAAGTTTTCACAGTATTTTAGATTAAAACATTTATACTCTGGACTAGTAGTGTTGGATTACCAAGCTACTCAGGTATGACTTCGAGTTCATTTACCATTTGGGCTTGTCCAACATCGCAGCTAATGCATTATCATGCCTGTTACTCCTTAAAAGCCATTTCTTAGCCAGTGGTTCCTGAAAACCTTGCATGATTACTTCAAATCTTCGCCCAAGGAGAGTGCCCTATTGCAGGAGATTACATTGCATCTGGCAGAGTTCTCTGAGTTTGTGTACCTGACAGTTTGGTGCTGGTTCATGGCTGCATCTTTATTACCTTTTTTTATCAGATATCTCCAAAGAGATGCATATTTGTTCCCTGTAGTTCTGCTTTACATTCCCTGATTTTGCATGAATACCTCAACTACCATATGGGTGGCCATTAGGGTTCTCCAATGTGCTCTTGCCCACATTTCTGCTGCTTTCTATTGACCAATATGCGCAAATTGGTCATGCAATTTTGTTGCTTGATTTAAGGTATACCAAGATACTAAAGCCATTCAATAAGCCACCTCAAGGTCTGCCGCAACTGCTGCTCATCTTGGGCAAAGTTTAGGGTTGTATTTGCATGGATTTGATCACCAACTTGCCACTCTCTAATGGGAAAAGCAGTATCCTTGTAGTTATTTGCTGTCTCACCAAACACACCCACTTCTGTGCTATGTGACTCCATGTGACAGCAGTCACAGCACCTCTCCTTATTGATTCTTTCATCAAGGGACTCTGCCCCGTTTATAGCATTCCATCTTCGATTATCTCCAACAGAGACCTCCTCTTTCATGAGTACCTTTAGTTGGGAGTTATTTTAACTTCAATCAACAGTTCTCTCAATGAGAAGTGCTTACCATCTCTAGATTGAAAAGCAATCCGAAGTTTTGTATTCCTGTTGAGACGATTACCTACGCAGCTTCACTTCCAACCACCCAAAGGCGCAGGTGCGCTATATTCCATGGGCCAAGTGGTCTTACAAACTCCTCTTAGCATTCATCTATCAAGATGACACCTTTTGAGGCAGTCTTTGGATGTTCACCTCCTTCACTTTTAGACTACATCAGCAGGACTTCATCTGTAGCATCAGTTGATGATGCCCTCTCCAAGCAACCTGCTATCTTGGCAACAATTAAAGATAACCTCCTTTGTGCCAAGGTACGGATGTAAACCCTGGCCAACACCCACTGTAAGGGAGTTGAATATGCTGTCAACAACTGGGTATTCATCTAATTACAGCCTATTGTCAGTCTTCCCTTTTGAAGACGTGCCTCAGGGATATGGATGTGAATCAGGCTCCACTCCCATCTGACTTTGGCTCCCATCCCCTGCTTCAGCCTGCATCCATTTTGGGCTATCACCTGGTCATTCAACACGGATTTACTCTTCCTCAACTACTGGTGCAATGCCAATGCCAGCCTGCCTCAGATGCTAATTGGGAACTAGTTTCCGATTTCCAAAAGGATTTTGTAACTTTCAACCTTGACGGGGAGGTTGCTTGGAACTAGGGAGTAATGATTAATTCCTGGCCATGAAGAATAAAAGTCCTGACGCAAATAGAGTGCTGAGGAGAAACTCCCATGTCAAGCAAATGCCAGTTAAACTCAAAATTAGTTACAACAGTGGAAGTGTCTAATGTAATTTTTACGTAGAATGTCCAGGAAATTGAGCTAGTTATGGAATCTGTCAGATTGTTTGTTATGGTTGTCACCTATTACTTCCATGTATTGAAGAATTTGAAATGACTGGTAAATCAGAGTTTTGATTATCCCTTCTTCCTGCTATCTTCTTCCTTCCTTCTTATCACAGCCCTGCATCTCTGCATTAGCTACATAGTAAAAAAGAAAGAAAAAAAAAAGGAAAGAAAGAAATTAAAAATTAGATTTGGTAAAAATCGAAATTGTTTAATGAATTATACTACAAAGGCTCGTGAAGATTTTTCTATTTCTCTGCATGATGCTAGTCAAAATAGAAATACACTAGGGGAAAAGACACCTCAATGCAAAATGGAAGTTGGGAACATGAAAGATCAAGCATCACTTATAATTGTGAAGTGATACTGTGGAAGAAGGTTCTATGTTAGTATGTTACAAATCCACTTTCTGAGTGTTTAACTTAGTAATTCCAAGTTACTCAAATATGAAAACTTTGTTGGCATGAGTGATGATTCAGTTAGAGATGTGTTAGATCACAGTTCTTTAAGTTGCAAGGCATTGAGTTTTTAATCTTTGCTGGTAGCATTATTTCTTGAGCCTCTTTCTACAAGTAACTAGTCTGACCAGCTGTTATTCTTTTACAGCTGATTACAAAAATGAAGAAGAAGTTGGAGCAGCACTGGCTGAAGCATTTCAGACTGGCCTTGTAAAGAGGGAGGAACTTTTCATTACCACCAAGGCAAGATTAAAATTCGTGGAATTCTATCTCTTGACTCTATTGTTATGTTACTTCTTACATTGCCTTGGTTAATAAAAGGTTGTGTTGCTCCAATGCATTTCTGCAGCTTTGGAACTCAGACCATGGGCATGCCATAGAAGCATGTAAAGATAGCCTGAAGAAACTACAGCTAGAGTATTTGGATCTATACCTTGTTCACTTTCCTGTAGCTGTAAGACATACTGGTGCTTCCCTGAACACCTTTATCTTTTAT
Organism: Tinospora cordifolia; assembly: GCA_030144865.1. Lineage (NCBI taxonomy): Eukaryota > Viridiplantae > Streptophyta > Magnoliopsida > Ranunculales > Menispermaceae > Tinospora > Tinospora cordifolia. The sequence goes on along the minus strand of JAJIYU010000267.1, from coordinate 42,198 downwards.
CCATATTTGTCTTTTCTTACTCATGTCAACATCACTTCCATGTGTGATTCTTCTAATTTTGGTGTTTGTTTAGCTGTTTCTTGTTAATTATCACAATTTGGAAAACCTTGTGAACTGCCAGGGAGATCTTATGCAATGTTTTGAAGCACATAATATTGATGTGTGTGCTTAAGTTGGATGTTTCTAGGATGATACTGTACTGCTGACTTTTGCTAATTTAAATGAAGCAAGTATAGCCAACAGAACAATATTTATTGGCTTTGTCCAATTGAGATTTGCCTTGTGCATGGGCCCATTCCTGTGATATAGGCTTTTTACCATAAACAAGGCTAAGAAATTTTGTACTGGGCATTGCCATTGAGTTATCTTCAACTCTACATCTCTCTGTTCATATGGTCAGCATCAATGTGCTGGTGTAAAATGGATCCATTTGTATGGGATTCACAGTTTTAAGTGCTTAAGATTTATTGTGATTGCTCTCTTTCTCTCTCTCTCCAAAAAAAAAAAAAAAAAAACAAAAAACAAAAAACAAAACAAAACAAAAACAAAAAAAGATTTACTGTGATGATGATTTTCTTTTTGACCTTTTTTTTTTCTTATTTCATGAGGACAGGTGTGGGTAACAGTTCCAGTCTTCAGGATGAAGATGGTGTACTGGACATAGACACAACCATTTCCCTTGAAACCACCTGGCGTAGTATGGAAGAGCTGGTTTCAATGGGTCTGGTTCGCAGCATTGGAATCAGGTGTGCTAGCTTTTCAGCAGCTTAACATGCTTTCTTTGGTTTACGCATGCCCATTTTGCATTCCTATTCAGCTACTAGATAAATTTTTTGCTTGTGATTAAAGATATCACAATCATAGACTTTGATGCACAAATTGGATTAGGTAGCAGTACAGTCAGCATTTCAGTACAGTGTTGTAGAGTGGTAGCAGTACAGTCAGCATTTCATGCATACAAGTCCGTTTGAATAATTCAAACTACTTAATGCATCCATTCTGTTCCAGTTCATTGAATAATATTTTGGTTTTGAAATATGCTGCTGATGGACTAGATTTTATATTCTAGCTCAATTTAATTTTGAGTCCAAGGTGATGATGACCCAGGCAAGACATTGTCAAGCTCAGTACGGACATGTCACTTGCATAGTAAAAATACAGAGCTTCTCCCTGCCATCTCATGATTGAATTATTCCTTGAGAGCAAAACATTTCTATACTTTCTAGTTTCAATACTCTATGATTAACGCAGTTGTGTTTGTGTGCAGCAACTATGACATCTTCCTCACAAGGGATTGCTTAGCTTACTCAAAAGTGAAACCTGCTGTTAATCAGATAGAAACACATCCTTACTTCCAACGTGATTCTCTTGTCAAATTTTGCCAAAAGCATGGAATATGTGTTACAGCTCATACCCCCCTCGGTGGTGGTGCTCGTAATGTTAATTTATTTGGTTCAACCCTATGTTTGGAAGACCAAATCCTCAAGGTACTCCACACCAATAAGCAAATTAGACAAGAATTTCCCCGAGTAGCAGAAGCTCTTTTATTTTTTATTTTTTATTTTAATTTTAAATTTAATTTTTTTGGTCATAATCGGCATGACTAATGGCTCTACCTTTGGTTACCTTTTTGTGAGGGCAGGGCCTTGCTGAGAAGTACAAGAAGACTCCAGCTCAAATAGCTCTTCGCTGGGGTATACAGAGGAAGACTGTTGTGATTCCAATGTCTTCAAAACTTGAGAGGTTGCGGGAGAACTTTGAAGTTTTTGATTTTGAGCTGACATCGGAGGACATGGACTTGATTAAGGGCATAGACAAGAACCACCGAACCAACCAGCCAGCAAAGTTTTGGGGCATAGATCTCTATGCGTAAGTGTCCTTTGATTGGATAAGCAAAGAGCTGCCTTCTGGCAAATCGGGAAACTTTATAGAGTTCTTAATAGGATTCTTCTCTTGTACTTGAGACTGGATGCTAATAATTGATTGGAAAATTCTTGGGCCCAAGGGTGTAGTCTTCTCGGCTCCGTGAAATATTACAAATCAGCTTTAAGCCTTTACACTACTCCTTGGAAGGTGGAAAAAATTATGTTGCAGAACAATGAGTCGGCAGTCAAGTTTACTGGTCATTTTTTCTGCATGAACCTTAAGTTCCAATTGCATTAAACCTTCCAGGGTAGTTGTTTATCGGCCAACAGTTATTTCTCGCTGCCGTGTGAAACAATAAATGCTTTGGTCTTATTACACATAAAGGTACTACAGGCCTTTATTTATACCAGAATGAGGCGGTTTAACAAAACTGAGAACTAATTTTAACCGAACAACTATATAACAAGTACAACTGCCTCAGACAGACTCTAAACTTATCGCTGAAAGTATGAGCTTTAGCTTGTCATCGAAAGCATGAAGGAGGGCTTTCGTAAAAACATCTGCCCTTTGATCAATTAGGAGGAAAAGGTTCAATAGTTGCTTGGTGCAAAATTACAATGTTAGAAGATGGTTACATCCAAAATAAGTGTTACACATATTACAAATTTAAACTTAATTTATTTATTAATAATGTTATAGTACGCAATCTTAAACATAGCATGCTAAATAAACCAATTAGTTTAATACGAGACATTTTGTACTTTATTTAAATAAGTCATCTTCAGGTTGTATTTAACTAAACATGTTTAAAACTAATTCTAAAAATTATTTTTTACAAAAAAATATTAATAAAAATATAAAACATAATAATTTATTGAAAATAAATCAAATTAAAAAACTTTTTCTTAAAAGACAAAAAAAAGATGTCATTAACATAATAATAAATGCATTACCTTCGTATTAACTTATTTAAAATCTGACTTTTAATTTATTATTAATTGTGCTAAACAAGTTATTCTTTAAGTTTAATAGATTAACTTATTTATAAAATAAAATTTAATTATGTCTAATTATGTTAGACTTTTTGATTTAAATCCATTTATATTAAATTTAAACTTGTTAACTTTATGTCTTGTAAATCAAATTATCATGTTATAAAACAAATTCCCATCCTAACTGAAATGGTTAAAATATGAACACCAAGAAACAGATTATCGCCAAAAGTACACAAAACCCAATAAATAACTATTGTCGAGATTATTTACCCCAAAGGGCATTAGATTAACAAGCCAACGCAAGATGGAGAAGGTTTTGTGAGCTGTAAAAACCATGAGCAAACAAACCATTGACGTAATGGAGTATGCGTTTTACAGCGCCTTCAAACGGGTACCCAAAGCAAGCGCATGAGCTCAACTTTATTAACCGCAGACATTTTCGACCTCGTGATGGTAAGGTATTGAAATGCACCCATAATACTTGGATACCCATTAACATTAGAAATGGGATCGCCCTGGTAACCAGATAATTGGTAATTATTAACTTTAGGAGTTGGTAGGCTTGCGTTTCACATCTCTTTGGCTAGAAAATCTAAAGTACATTTCTTTTGAGATAAAAACAAACCACCTGGAGTATGTTGAACCTCACATCCCAATAGAAAGTTACAAGCCTAAATCCTTCATAGCAAATAAAGAGCGAGGATGAGGAATTACTTACTGCACCTCAGCTATGCCACTACGTGTCACAATTATGTTGTCAACATAAATGAGAAAATACACTATAGAAGAAGTATTCTACTATTCTTCACGAACAGAGACTGATCAACACGAAAGGAAGAAAATCCTATAGAAACCAATGCTATGGGGCTTGCTTACCAACCAATTATTGAGAACTGGCGGATTTGTCAATCCATGAGCTGGGATTAAACTTAAATCCCTGTTTAGATGGAAGAGCATTATTGAAATCAACTTGACAAATGTCCCAACCAAAAGCCAATGCAATAGCAAGAACAACATGAACCAAAACATGCTCAACCATAGGACTAAAAGTCTCACTGAAATCAAATAAAACTTGCAAATGGTCCCAAAAAGATGAGCTCTTTCAAGCTATACCTCCATAAAGATTTTTCTTGAGCTTAAAAACCCACTTGCAACCAACCGGATGCTTTTACTGAGTAAGACAGCATCATGTTACTCATTGGTGGAAAAACTCCATTTAATATAAAGCTACGTTATTAGAGGAAGGTTCAGCAACATCAAGAGTAAAATTCAACAAGTACCTTCTTGTTGACAACACTTACAAGTCCTGTGACCTTCTTGACAATACCATGTTTGGCTCTAGTTCACATGGTAGGAGTATTAGGAGGAACCAACTCAGTAATAGAATCAACAGTAGAATTAAATGGAATAATGGAAGTAGCATCCACACAACCAGGAGCAGCTAAAATTGAAAAAATACTGTCAGAAGAGGTTGAAGTTGGCACAAAACTGTGAACTTTGTACTGGCACATGGGAGGCAAACAAATAATTAATGGTAGAGACGCGGCAGCAGAAGCAAATTCATCAAATAGCTTAGAAGCAGAGGTAAGTTGTTGAGCATATGAAAAGCAAGATTCATCATAAAACAGGTCTTGAAATGTAGATTCATCCATTTGGAGCTGAACACTCATCACCTTTATGACTTGGACCGTACCCAACAATTGCCCACTTCATAAATCAGTAGTCAAGCTTGTGTGAGTTAAGGGATGAATAAACGGAATGCACTTGCACCCAAATACCTTGAAAAATTTTATTATCTGGTTTTTGATGAAAAAGCCTCTCAAATGGAGATTGCAGATATAAAACAGCTGCTGGAAGCTCATTGACTACTTCAATAGAAGAAGCAAAAGCAACGGCCCAAAATGACAGTTGTGATAATGGAAAATATGTGACGATCCCCCCTGGGACCCACAGAACCCCCAACCGGTGGGCACTCTGTGCTAGGTGGCCACATTTCATGTGAGATCTACCCCAACCAGTGGGACCCACAGGTACGCACGGGCTGGCCTCGTGCGTACCTGTGGGTCCCACTGCCATGGGTTGGGGTGGGGTAGACCTCACAAAATATCTCAGCTAACAAAGTAAGGCCAGTCTGTTACAGATTAAGGAAAAGGAGAATTTCAATTCATATCTGGGAGCAACTGTTTCCTTTGGCAAAAGCAAAAAAGAGATCTTCGGAAAGATCGTGAACAAAGTCGAAAGAAGCATCTCGGGTTGGGAAGAAAATTTGCTGAGTCTAGCCAGAAAGGAGATTCTCCTAAAGGCTGTAGTGCAAGCTATCCCAAACTATTTTATGTCATGCTTTAAATTATCTAAAGGGATATACAAAAAACTTTCATCCCTAATGGCAAAGTTCTGGTGGAGTCAAAATAGAAAAGAGGTTGGAATCCATTGGTGCAGCTGGAAACACCTTTGTCAAGCAAAGATGGAAGGGGGGCTTGGAACTAGGGACATGGAAGGTATGAATCTTGCTTTACTTGTAAAGCAGGGATGGAAATTAGTCAAACAGCCGGAAAACATGCTTGGCGCTCTCCTTAGAGCTAAGTATTTTCCTAATTCGTCATTCCTGGAAGCTGTTTTAGGCAGAAGGCCTTCATGGGGATGGAGAAGTTTGATCGCAGGGCGTTCTCTGTTAAAGAAAGGATTGCGATGGAGGGTAGGGTCAGGTGAGAAAATCAATATCTGGAATGACCCTTGGTTACCAAGGCCAATTGCTTTCAAAGTCATCTCAACACCAAATCAAGAAGTGACCTTAGTTAGGGACTTGATAAAACAAAGGGAAGGCGTATGGAATGACAATATCCTAAAAAGAGTTCTGTGTAAGGACGTTGAGGTTATTAGGCACTTGCCAATTAGTCAAGAGGGGTGTTCGAATAAGTTAATATGGCACTTTTCAAAATCTGGGCTACACACTGTTCGCAGTGGGTATCACACTTACACCGAGAGGAAATTCAATACAACAACAAAGGATGCATCTACATCCATCCAAGTATTGGAAACTCAGGACGCCCGGGTGTGGAAACAAATATGGAGTATTAAAACAATGTCAAAAGTTAAATTCTTCCTATGGCGAGCATGCAAAGAGTATCTAGCCCTCCTGGGTCCTCTGAAAAAAAAGAAAGATTTTCATCCAAGAGGAATGTAGGCTCTGTCAAGAGCATACTGAAAGTAGTGTTCATATATTTTTCACATGTGCCTTCGCACGAGCGTTTTGGTTCGGATGCCCTTATAGTTTTGACGCTACACGTCTTGCCGGTGAATCTTTCCTCTCATCATGGAGCAAACTTGGATACTGGGCAAAGCAAATTGGAGCAGATGACAGGCTGTGGCAATGGCTAGCATGGGGTATGTGGCGACTGTGGAAGTGCAGAAATGATCAAGCTTTCAGAGGTATAGTTTGGAAACCAGACCAGGCCATTAGAATGGTCACAAATCATGTTGAGGAATTCAACAGGACGGTCGAAGGTGGTAAGAGAGATGTGATTGAAGAAGACCAGTATCGAGGATCTTCACATCAAAGTAATGACTATTTACAAATGCTGCTAGGCGCCCCCTTTCAGCTGAAACAGCAGTTGGCTGGTGAAAATCTCATAGTTAGGGGAGGAAACCAATTTATTGAAACTACCTCGTCTGTTGATGAAGCGGAAGTGTGTGCCATTCTGGTGGGGTTGAAGCTAAATCAGTCTTTGTGTGATCTAACAGTTTCCTCAGATTCAAAAATGGTGATCCAAACACTAGTAGGAAGGGAGGAAGAGACAGCAAGTATTGAACCTATTATCTTTGACATCCAAAGAATAGCTGAAAGAAAAGTTCTCAAATTTGAGCATGTCCCAAGAGCTCTGGGCCTGTAACATGGCAAATTTCAGCAGGAGACACAAATCTAGTGATCTTTGGGAGGAGGCTCTGCCTCGCTATCTTAGCATCGATATTGGTCTGATGCAAGCTCCCCCTTTGTATTTGTAAGCATATATTCCTGGTTTATGTCAAAAAAAAAAAAAACAAAGTAAAGCCAAGTTCAACCACTTGACAATGTTTGCCTTCCATAACACTGTTCTGCTCTAAATTAGGAGAGGGATGGACAAGACCAGTGGAATGAAGCAAAGAGGAAAGAACACAAACCTCTTCTCCTCCAATTCTTTGTAAGGCTAGTTTTGGAACTTAGTTGAAGCTAAGCTTAGGTTCTAAAGTGAATGAAGAATAAGGAAGATACTCCAGATTTAGATTTAAGAAAGTAAATCCATGTAAGTCAAGAGAACATATCAACAAAACTAACATAATAACAGTAAACTTGTGAGGAAAGACAAGGAGGACACTAAACATCAGCTTCAACAAATAGAAGTTGAGCACTATAAGAAGACATGAATAGAAGGGTAACCAATGACTTTTCCATAACTTATGTGCAGCATAAAGAGTTTATGAAAATGAAATGGTATATGCAAAGACATAATACATGAGAAACAAAATAAGGACTCTGATGAACAAGTCATTTATGTCACATAACATATACAAATAATACAGACAAATTTAAACTAGTCCAAGATACACAAGTTGAACCAGCAAATCTAGAAGATCACCATGATGATGAAAATTAGAGAGCTCAAAACAGGAAAAGGGCACTACACAGCGTCCCTTGGAGAAGGATTTCCTTGGATGCCAACCCTTCTCAAAACAAACATTTAAATAAAAGTCAAACAGAACATCGCTATCATAGCAAAATTGAGTAGCACACAACATTTTTAGTAATCAAATGAACATAAAGAAGGTTTTTGAGAAAAAGGAGGTTCGGAAAAGGAACTTGAAGAAAAGGATATATACGACCATATCAAACATGTCCAAACTTGTACTAGTGCCCATATGAACTTTGTCAGAGCTGAAATACTCATTGCCGAAGCTCGGATTGTTCAAATCAGTTTGTAAAATGATTAGTGCACCAAATCGGTATATAAGCAATCATTTGAACCAGATAGAGTGTGGCAAGAACTGTAACCATTGGGCATAATAATCCACCTTTAGAAACACTAAATCCAGTGAAGAAGCAACTGATGGAGCATAAGAGGAAGAATCAGATAGTAGCTATTGAGGAGTACCAAATCCAACTCCAAAGAAACGACACTTCAAAATAATAGTAGCATTTGTCAATGGTGTGACTGATTTTACCATGCAATTGATATCTCAGTTCATTGGATCTACCACTATCTCCACCAGAGAAACCATGACCAAATCACTTACCTCCATGAAACAGATTACCATAAACTTGATCATGCTGGACAAGATTTGCAGGTAGAGGTGGATCAACAGTTAATGTTTTTTGCATTCAAAATTCAGATACAAGAAACAGAGCTTGAGTAACAGAGTACATGGATCTTCTTTAGACGTGATGACAGTTTGATTGGTTCATATTCACTATCAAATCCAACCACAATAGCAAGAGTCTGATCAAATTCAGAAACACGATGACCTGTTGTGGTTTGCAATTGGTACTTGTACTACACATTTTCTACAAAGTGGGGTGAAAAATACTAGTTCATAGACAACCAGATATCAATTGATGATTCACATCCAACAACTTGAGGAAGAAAGGGACTGGTCAAAGACAAAATCCAAGAAACCAACAATTGATCTAGATATCGACGAAGACCAAAAGCTAGATTAAGAATTTCATCCATTCTCAATTGCTATAAGAAAATTTCCCAATCCATTGCCCTGCCCTGAACACTGAAAAAACCTGATGCTTCAACAAACAGAAAATTTGAATCATCAATTTTGATTGTCATAAATTCACTAAGAGGATGAACAAATTGATTAACAGCTGCAGATCCAAAATTGAAGACTCCGGTTGGAGACAACTATGACAATCCTGGTGATTCTCCATAAACAATGTCAGTAGTCAGAATGTAACCAGTCAGCAGAGCTGGAGATGAATCTAGTGCCATGCGTGAGCTTTGTAGCTCGGATATGTATGAAAACTAGAAATGCCATGTTTCCATTAGACAGTGAAAAAGATTACAGGCTACAATTTATGGCCACAAGAGGAGGTTTAATAAAATGAAAAACTGACTACAACAGAATAACAATGTAACAAATGCAACTGTCTACAACTAAGACATTAAGTACTAGCTTTATGACCATACCAACTTAACATGCTTTGGTTTATCACAACTGCATCGCTCCTGTTGGTATTGGAAGTTTAGATGGGATGGTTACACACAACTTCTGACAACGCTTGAGTGCGGCTAGTGTAAAATGAAGTCACAAATGGACAATTCTCTTACAGTGTTTTCTTCTAATCAGTTCAATGAGACTGAATGCCTACCTCCTCTGTCTTTTGTTGTTTGGAAGTGATACAGTACCAAATATTTTTTTTTTCTTTTAATGTATCCCAGCCACAAAACGTTTCAATGAGACTGAATGCCTAACTCCCCTGACTTTTGTTGTTTGGAAGTGATACAGTACCAGATATATATATATATATATATTTTTTTGATGACTTGGTGGTATCCGGGCCCCTCCCCAACTAATCCACCAGGGGGCACCCGCGCCCGCCCCAAGGCCCGGACCCGGGAGACAACGAAGCGAGTGGCGGTAGCGAGAATCGAACTCGTGACACTTTGGGAGCACGAACCCGTCCTGCGCCATCACGCCATCGCCCCGGGGGCTATATATATATATTTCAAATGTATCCCAGCCACAAAACTTGGAATTTTCGAGATTGTTTTCTCCACATTGATGATGATTTATTGAACTGAGGTAGGTAAGTGAAAATCTGAAGATTTCTTAAGGTAAACCAAAAGCATGTTATACCTTGCTGAGATTAGCTGAAATTACATGCTCAAGTGGCTGATTGTTCGTCAACCAGTCCGAGAAGTGCTTGCAGCCACCTAAACAAGGGAAAGTCTAGACCGATCTAATTACAATCCAGAGCCAACTGCAGAGGCAAATAACCAACAAATCTGGTTGGTTGGCCAACTTGGATCAGCAAGTATGCTATAAATGTAGGATATGAACTTCAATATTCTAAGCATTGGGAAAATAGCACATAGGAAACCAATGATAATCAATAACCATCTTACCTCTGCCATCCATTGTTACAGCTCTGATGAATTAAACTCTTGAAAATTTGCCGGTTCCATTCCCCTCTCCCCCACCCCCACCCCCAACCCTTTCTCTTTTCTTTTTTTTTTCCCTATATTACAAAAAATTAATGGAACCAAATGAAACACAAATTTTCATTTAGTCTCCACCTGTGAAGCAACAAGATATTTTCCATCTTCCGGAGAGAGATGTGTAAGTGATGGTGAGATCTTGCAATATAGGTATTTCACCTATCTTATATGCAGGTCAGATATACTGCAGCACAAGTAAATAATCAGACGGCCACATCTTTAATAAACACCAGGGAATAAAGCTTGCCTATTTGGTGGGTAGGTGTCAAATTTACAAAGATACCATCTCTGTGTTTCTGCAGCGGCAAAGGCAAGATTTGCAACCTGCCACAGTAAGGCCTTTTCATTTGAAGTGCGTATAAAATGAGCATCTGATGATGTGTGAATGCAATAAAGAAAGGGAGTTTTTCACAATATTGTCTCAGTTCAGAGCACGAAAAGTTACCACGAATCCAAAAAGTAACCATATTGTGAGATCTGATCCACCACTAGCAGCCAAAAGACCAGCGTATATAACCTGCATGGAAATTAATGTTTGACACTAAAAAAAAAAAGTAGAAAAGCAGCCCCTTCATAAAGCTGATGCAAAGCCACCCTAATTTGCCCCCAGAAACAGCAATGAAAAGAAAATAAATTACCCACAAAATGAACATAACATCCCATAAGATTTTCAGTAGATATTAGAATCTAAAAATTCATAGCTAGAAACTTCTATTGGTATGCAAGAGGGGAGGGACTTACTATCTCAGCTAGATAGTGTGGACTTGAAACAAGCTCAAACCAGTCACCATGAGGAATTACATAGTCAGTAGCTTGCTTCTTTTGCTTCCTTAGTGAGCCCTAGCCAAGAGAGGAAATTTCACTCAGCTGTATTGACGAAAAAAGAACCCAAAGCAGAAGCATATTATGTAAATAAAAACGTAATTGAGTTGAAACATGAGCAATCAATAAGAAGGTTAATTACTTTGGGAGACCTTTTTCCCTGAGCAAATTAATAATCTCAGTCAGACTTCATCTGGTAAAAGAAACATGCCAAATAAAAATAATGAATGTGGCTAAATTCCTTTAGAACTAAAAAAATCTAAAACATAGGCTACTACAAAAGGTTCATTCAAGACTTCTTTAAATCAGCTCAATTAATGCCTATGTTTTAAAAGTAATTAGTGGAGAGACCCTGCTTTAAACCGTTATGTCTATTCTTCTCCAAAAGCAATTACATCATACATTCAAAAAGCAATTAAAACTACAAATCCTCTAAATCTTGGCTTGATCAATAGAAAGATATTGTGGTCAACGAGGATGAAGATCATAGATTTAGCACTGCGGCATTCCGGAGTGAGATAAAATTGGCTGGGCCAAAAAGGAATGTGTTCACAGACTGAGTCAAGTAGAGTTTGATTTGAGATGATAGAAACAGATATCAGCAACAGACAAACTAATAATGGCATCTAAAATAACACCACCGGCCAACATGACAATGCACAGGGCAAGGTTGTGTACCCATGAGCTTAAGGATATTTTTTAAGCAATAAATAATGATACTCTTATCAGTGCAATAGGCCACTATGACAATTCAAACCCCAAAGCTGTTTAATCAATTCCTGTGGCAATATCAACCTCAAGATTGTCAAATAATAATCTACTTCTAGCCCATTAATAAACGTGAGAACTATGTTACCATAATCGTCCCCAAACTTGTAGCATAGAGCCCAGGGCCTGATGATCTTAACATGCCCCAATAATCAAAGCTTTAACCCTATCTCAATAATTCACCATATTATTTACTCTTTGAGAGAAATAATTCACTATATTAACTCAAATTCAATCCAATGACTCCTTTTTATAGCTACATGAGGTTGGTTATATGAATCCACCTCTTCCTCTCCACTCTATGAAGGGCTAATTTAAATTGGAACTTTGAAAGTAGTTATAGCTTGTCTTAAGCATATTTTTTCATATTATTTGAGATCTTCCTCAACCTCTATCATTATGTAGATTGAAGCAACAGTTAAAACATTGTAGGGCCTCATTTATGGCTATTTTGCCAGCTCGTAGACTGTGAATACAGAAGCAGTTTGGTTGCTTGAGTGTCTTGGTTCAACACTTAATGAAGCAAGGATATGGTTCAACTCTCCCTATCAGTGTCAGCCACTGGGAGCAGCTCCTGCTCAAGCAACCACGGCCTTAAGTAGATTACTTTTAAGAAGCTTGAACCATAGCACTTATCAGGAAAAAGAAAAAGCAATTGTATCAGAAACATATCTGGATGAGTAAAGAAGCAACTGTATTGGGAAACATAACTGAATGAGAAACCTACAAGAATTGCATGGCAGCGAAGCTGATGAATCCAACCCCAAATAAAGATAGCAGCACCAACCCATTGGTACCACACAAACATTTCAAGAGGCTTTATGTATAGACACCAACTGAAATTAATATTTTGCATCTTATCCCAGTCTCTAACATTAAGCTCAACTGCTTGATTAGTTGCAAATTGTAACAACTCAGGAGCACGGGTGCTGCAAAGTGACAAGGGGGCTGCAACATAGAAGCTAAATGAACAAAAGAAACAACATGAAGTCAATACATGGCTACAGATATATGGGAAGAGACATTGAGCAATTTGGGCAATAAGCACAAGAAATCTAAACATGATTAGATTCAATAAAGAATTGAATTGACTGCTTATAGTAAATTGTGAAGTTATTCCAAGAGATCTTAAAATTTAGAGATCATCCATGCATCTGTATTTTCTTTCTATGAAAGAATCATCAACATTTTCTAAAATTGGTAAAATGAAGCACTTCAAAACTTTTACAATAATCAAACGTAGAAGTAAAACAGAGGATCTATCAAAGAGGAATAAGACAACAAGCCAACTTGAAAAGGAAAATGAGAAGAATCTTTTTATCAAAAACTGGTTTATCCCATGACATATGACAAGTTAGGAAGTCAACAGAAAATCTCTACTATCATTTATATTTCATCACTAGAAAAGTGTACCACTATTGTCTTTAACCACACACACACACATAAATGCTCCATCATAATACTAAAGCCACTAGTTTTCTTAAGAGTAAGAGCTTCAAGATCTATAAATTCCTCTGTTTTGGTTGTACTTTTAGACATATGAGGTGATCGCATCACTTTATTCCACCATTCCTGCTTGTCAACCTCAGCAACTTTTTTTTTTTGAAGAGAAACTATAAATATTATTAGAACTATAAAAGCTTTCAGATGAGAAATCTGAAAACTGGATTACAAAGAGTACAAGATATTATGCTAGTTGTCTAACAAGTCCCCAAAAGTGTACCCATGACTCATTTTAGTTGTCTAACCTCAGCAACTTAAATACCCTGCTTTTTATTTTCTTCAAAACTATCAATTCATCCACTTGTCATCATCATCAGAAATTCATGTTGCTACAGGTGGCATTGATGTAGTTTCTTTAATGCTTATGTACAGCATAAATTCTCCACCGCTCTTGCAGCAACTAAGCATATTTACCCATATCAAAACCGTGCCCTAAATGGATAGTCCACTACTAGTGCCAAGGGACAAAGAAAAAAAAAATTATATAATAAAAAATTATCATCTTTAGTAGATAAGAACTTCGAACCCATTATATAGCAAACGAGGCACACATAAGCAACCTTCCATGGAAATTTTCAATGCTATAACTAATCTAATTAACCATAATGAGGTATAAGACTTTAGGCATAAGAAATTGATTAAGACTGAAACATAATGCTAGTCAGTGGCATCATTGCATCATTTTAGTTCAAGTGAGAAAGCTAGAGAGCAACAACAAACTTTATGGAAAATCAGTAAATGATGGTAAACCATACACACACAAGTCCAGAAAGTACAGGAACAAGCAGCAACAATTTAAAAATGGAAGGAAAGAAAAAACTTACAAAATCCCAGTTAGATAGCCAAAGATATGCATTCGAGCAGAAGGGCTATAGTTAAATACACATATAGTCTCATAGAGACGCCTAAAAACTTGCAGTTCCATTAGTACAAGCAAAAACACTATTCTCCATACCCCATTTCTTTGCTTAATTGATGCTAAGTAAGGCTTGTCTCTGGAAAAGACATTTGAACCTTCAGTCAAGTGTCTTGCAGTTGTTGAATATTGAAGTGCTTCTGAGTCCAAAGGAATCATTATACATGCATAAGACCAAGTTATGAGTAGCAAACATGTTGTCCAAGTCACCGCAACCACATAAAAATGCAAGAAGAACCTCTGGGGAACAGTGAATTTCTACAATTTCACAAAACAAAAAATTAGCCAATTTTGTTAAATATAAACTTGCCGCAGATGGCCATTTTCAAAGTTTACACGGAAGCGTAGCCAAAAAGACCCCCAGGTTATAAACATGAACAAAACAAAGAAATGAATATAGAGTGGGAAAAAATATGGAAGAACCAAATGAGCTAGACGAAATCAGCATCATCAATAAAGGATGCATCCAATGCATGACGTGAGGCTCTCGCCGTTACATCAAGCATGGCTATGGAGCCCAATTTATTTAAACTATTTATTGATGCATCAACCAAACATATGCAGATGGTCTTACATTGGTTTATAGAACTCAAAACAAATATGTCAAATGCAAGTCTTTCACAATAAAGAGAATGAAAGGTAAAATACACAATTATGTGACATGGAATGCCAGTCACATGGACGAGTAAAAACTAGGGAGTAGGGAGTAGTCTAAGTCACTAGACTGAAGATGTGCCAAATAAAAGTAATCTACATGAAACATTAATTTTAAATACCTTTCTAATTACAAACTTCACAAGAAAAAAAAAAAAAACAAAATACAACTACAAGTGCAACTACACTAATTTAATTATTGGATAACACACTAAATATGTCGAGAGCTACTTGTTGCATATGTAATTGCACTTTAATTAGGGTTTGAGAAATCTATTATGAGTAAGGAAATGCTAATCTAACTATTACATGAGAGATAAAGACAATAGCAGCTATGGCTATAGCTCTGATATTACATTACATGACTGAGAAGAGAAGAAAGACAGTAACAGAAGCTAAAGAACGGGGGAAGAGAAAACAGAGAAAAGAAAAGAAAGATCTCGTCTCTAGTGAACTTCACAAGTGTAGAACCACGCAGCCGACTTCATAACTAAAATCATGAACAACTTAACTGACTTTATTACTAATACTAACATTCAAAAAAAAGAAAAAAAAAAGGAAAAAAAAAAAGAAGGGAAGCAACTAAGTATACTAATGCACCATTGAAGAAAATGTTGTACATCGAACAACTACAAGATCATCTAAAACATCCTAACTACAGATCTAAAATAAACGAGAAAGTAAATTCCATCTTCTAATTCTTCAGACTCTCGAGACACTAAATCAGCTAGAAAACGCAGTGTTCTTTAGCCGGATCATTGAATTGAACAATACAATGCATTCTCAACCGCGCAAAAGACAGGAATTAACATTTAAACTCACATGCGATGACGATTGCAAGACTTTCCCCCTTCTCGCAAATTGCAACAAGATTCCATGGAAAAGCCTGAGACGAGACGATGGGATTGAAGCAACGATTATAGGCAATATCCCCGCAATCCACGCAGCTCGCAACAATTCCGCAATTCCTACCTCCATTATCTTTTGGAACATCAAATTCGCAATGCGGGAGAGGATAGGCTCGATTCGAAGAGGAATGACAAAGGTCGGTTTCTCCGTAGATTACTGCTTGAGACGAGGAGTCTCTGCGATCATTAGTGTCATGACGAAAGCTCTAAGCCCAATCGCCACCACCATCGGTCGATATCAGTCGTCACAGCTCATGCTGTGGTCAAGCCGTCCCGTTCAGTCTCGACCGAACCGCGGAGTCGAAATTTCAAGAGTTGAGCGAACTATCAACATGTGCGAAAATTTAGACAGTGTTTGCCTGAACTCGGCCAACTAATTAATTTGAGTGAAATATCAAAATCATTTGGTATTAAATCCCTTTAAAAAGGGATCCCTACGGAGCTTTACTTTTTAAAGAAGGTGCCTCACGTTTAAATTATTTGTTATTTTGTTTATAAGTTATTTTTTGAAAAAAAATTAACAACATTCAATAAATATCTAAATATACAATATTTAATACCTTATAGTTTACATATTAAATGTCCATATATATATATATATGTGTGTGTGAATATATTAAAAGGAGTTTTGTTTAATAATTATTTTATAATTTTTTTCTTTTATATAATAGATTTTTTGGGGTTTTTGACACTTTGTATTGACACTATCTTTTTGTATGAATGATTAAGGTAAAGTTCAAGTATTTAAATTGTGCATATAATGAGTATTCTTGCCTAATTTAAATAAAAATATAGGATTACATACAACCACACCTTGTTTTAAACTCACGAGATAATATACCTCTTTCATCGAATAACAAAACTAGCAATCATCTAAGATATTCAAGTTTGGATTATGTATAAAGTAGTTTATGTATGCATGTGACATAAATATCAAAATATTCAATTTGATTATTCATCTTTTAAAAATAATAATATTTTCTTTCAGTGTTACAACCAACACTAGCAATTGAAAGTTATATGATATTTCAAATACTAGGTAAATTTATTGTCAAATAAATAACTAATTTGATTATCTTATATTCCTTTACTCATAAGTTGTCAAAAATCATTGTTATTGTATTTCTACAAGAACCACACTTGGTTGCTACAGATCAATAGAGCATATGCTCTATCTATGTGGTTGTAACACATGTATTTTGTAACTTCATAATTCCATTGTTGTTACTAATTGTAAAAACTTGTTCATAAAGTAACTAGTCCCTGCTTCTTCTTTGCGCTAGTTTGTTTCTCCAAATTCCTCTATGTTCATGATAACCACTGTCAAAATGACCAATATTGCTCTCCTTCTTCTTCGTCTTTTGTCTCGCCAACTTCTCTATCAATTCTAGTGGCACAATAGAAGAATATTTTTGGTTCATTGCTTAATAACAATAAGAATCAACCAATGATGATCAAACTTGATCACAATAATTACATGGTATGAAAATCACTAGTACTACTAATGATCAAAGCCACAAGCTTGAGGGGTTCCAATTAGACACAACTATCTCCTAATTACCACTCTACGTCAAGAGAAAATCAATCTCACCTGCCAAGAAATCCATGCCTTGTGACTTCTTGACTACGAAAGTCATCTTCAACAACTTTCAACTCTCAACAACATGACAATCTCTAAATCATATGGAAGCTTTGTGGCTTTAAAGCTTAATGCCAATAATCCAAATTGACAAATATACAGATGAAGTGTTGTGTAGTAGCCTTCTCATCCACTACCTAATGATGATTGTTCAAATTAGCAAAACCGAAATCATGAAGGTAGATCATGCGACAATGGTGATGGTTATTCCTCAAACAACTCTCATTGCTCTTGCCAAATTTGTGGGAAATTTGGTCATTATGCTACAATTTGTTATTATTGAGTGAATATGAATTATATGAGCACTTTTACTCCTCATACATATCATAGAGCATTCATTACCTTGCTAGAGTCTCTTGATGATAGGTAGCTCATGATACATAAATAGTGGGACTTTTAAAAATGTTTTAATTGATATTGCAATGGTGCTCTAAAATCTATGCATGGAGGTAATAAACAACTAGGTAATGGTTTCTCTATCCCTATTTCCTATCTTGACAAGGCTATTTTATCTACTCCTACTACTTTTCATCTTACTTATGTGCTTTGTGCGCCTTTCATAATATAAAATATCGTTGGTGTTTCTTAATTAACTTCTGACAATGCATTGAGTTGCATTCTCATAGTTGGGTTGTAAAGGATAAATTTTTATGTGAGCGACTTCTTCATGGGAATGTTAAAGATGAACTATATAAGCTCCCTTCCTTCAACAATAGTCATTTGTTTCGCTCTTGCTTCTCAAACCATTTCTTCTCCAACTCCTGTTCCATGTATGGTCTCCACTACTTTATCCTTTTCAAGCACTTCTAATCTAATTTCTAGTACTTGACACATGTCTCCACCATTGTTCATGGCCTACTATTAAAAAATGTTTTGCTCCTTATAATCAAAATTCTCCTATGTAATAAAGATTTGGAGCATTGTCATGCTTTCCTACTTGGAGAATATCATAAACTTTTAATTACAGTATCAAATTTTCTTGCGGTCTTACTTCTTGATTTGATTTATATGGACATTTGGGGCCCTACACCTAATACGTCATCATCCAGGTTTAAATGAGATATTCACTTCATTGGTGATAAATCTCGATAGACTTAGATATACCTTCTTTTGTACAAAGTTGATGCAACTCAATAATTTTTAACAATTTAAATGTCCTGTATATAAATAGTTCTCATGGCACAACAAGTGTGTTCACTAAGAATTATGGTGGCAGATAAAAACATTTTGCTCACTTTTTGGCTCATCATGAATTCTCATTCCAACATCCTTGCAAACAACATGGACAAACCAATAGCAAAGCATATGCATATTATTAAAATGAACTCATGTTATTGAGTCAAGCTTAAATTATGGTTATAGTTTTTGTAGGAGGTTCTACATACTTTTATATTCATTATATTTAGGCTTTATATACTTTCGTTATGAGAACTTTTCCCTTATTAGTTATTGTACATATGTTCTCCTGATTCATTTCTCTCTTTTTTTGGTTGCTCTTGTTATGCTGTGTTGAATCCCTACAACAAAATCAAGTTTGTATTTCTTTTTATTAAATAAATGTTTCTTGAATACAATAATGATTATAAAGGTTACAAAATATTTGAGTACTTCCGGATGAATTTATATATCTCAACATGTAAATTTTATAGCAAGAATTTCTTACAATTTGTTGTTAAAATCATCAATCATAGCTAATTTATCATATGTTCCTCGAGCTTTGGTGAGTCTTTTTTCCCTTACTCGTCTCCTTCTTTTCATAAAAAATCTACCACTAATCCATCTTCCCTGTTTCATTTTTCACTTTATTTCACGTGTGTTCAATGACCTTTACCAACAATAAGCTATAATGTTCTACCGCGTTCACTTGTCTCAATAATTCCAATTCATCTCAACATTCCACCTAAATAGTTATTAACCTATTTTATCCTTTGGCTTATCCCTTATTTTTTATCATAGTCTTGTTGCTACTCAAGGTCTTGAACAATCACTGCTCCTCCCCAACCTCTAAAACAACTTATTCAATGATAACAAGAGCAAAAGGAGGGGTCTTTAAACTAAATTTTCTTTACCACCTTTTTTTTTCCTTGATTCTATGTTACCTCTATAGTTGTTTTCTATCTACGAAGCTGCCTCTCATCCACATCAACATGATACCATGATAGATGAAAATAATGCATTAATGTCTAGCCATACATGGCCTTTGGTTCCCAAACCATTGGATGCCCATAATTTGGGAACAAGTGGGTTTTCAAGATGTAACATAAAAGAAATAAATCTTTGTGAAACAAATAGTCAAGTTGTGAAGGCCTTTGCTCGTGTTGTGTTGACAATTTTAATTAGACATAATGTAACACCCCGACCCTCGTATTCTTCACTATGAGTGTTTGGACTTAATCACTGGTGAAACAGTGGACTTATCTACAAGGCAGGTCGGGTCAGTGTTACTTTACAAGTGACACACACTTGACTTTTCATTTCCAATATCTCGTGCCTTAATATAAAAATTAAACAAGGCCACACTATAAGAGATAAAAAGAAATTTTAATCTTTATTAATTCATAAAGAGAAAAATACATAACTTTTACTAAAAAAATAATTACAGCAAAAATCATAACAAAACTAGGCAAACATGCCCTATGTAGAAATTTCTAAATCAAAGGAAATGTCTTAAGTCCTTGCATATTCAATTTCCTAAAAAATGTTAAAGGAAAGGTGAGCACTAAGCTTAGTGAATCTTAAATAACCATTTTTATATTCAAATCATTAACACATTCATAATTCAAACACTAACAAACATTATGCGTTTCAAGCATAAAGTTGTGTAAAGTTGGAACTTAGACCAAAAAAGTTTTTCGACCCTTGATATTCTCAACTAAGTGACTCCTTATAGTAAAATATGACATTTCTTAGTCATTTTCATTTTTATTGGACATTGGACTTTCGACTTAGGGACTCAAACCCATCAACCAATTACTTAAGTATTACAAACCTTATGAACTAATCATAAAAAGAGAACACCCATAGCAACCATGTGCCTACTATGATGGTACGTGGTTAGAATCACCATATTCTCGTATTGAATCCCATAATCATGAAACATAAATAAAAATTTCAAAATATGACATTAAATTGAAAATAAAATTTAGAATTTCATAGAACCAAACATTCATCATTCACCATTCACCATATGCATCAAACATTTAGACAATCCCTAAAAATATGGTACTAGCAAGGGGTGTTCATCATGCATACATGGATATGGATAAAATCAAACTAAAAACATGCATAAATACTAAAAACTAAAATTAAACTAAGAGAATTTCAGAAAAACAAATCTCAAAAAAAAAAAAAAAGAATAAACATGCTAATGGTTTAAACAAAAAAAAAACATTTAAGAGAAGCAACTTCCACATTAGATGAGACGTTTTCCCCAAATTCCAGCAAAGGTTCCCTTCGCTTTAGTACTTTTGAATCTTAGCAAAATAACTCTTTACTAATCACTAAATACTGAAATTGAAAGTCTCTCACCTTTGCACAAAAGAAAACGAAAAGAAAAGAAGAAGAATAAGAAGTTTGAGAGCACAAAAGAGAAGAATCTCTCTTGTTCTTGGAGTGAGTGATTGTGAACAACATAGGGGGGTATTTATAGTTTTTCAAGAGCCAAGGGGGACATCTTAGGATAGCTTGGGCAGCATGGGCAGCCTTTCACTTTTGAGCAAGTTTTCAAACATTAAAAGAGAGATATGGTAAGTGTGCACAAGGATCACTAAACTTGCTAATTTTTTTATGAGCCATGATTTGATTCTCTATTAAATTTCTTAATTAATATCAAAAAATATTTTTAGACTTAGAATAATGCTAATATCAGTTGGGATGTGATCGAGTGAGCATAGCAAGTCTCTAATCTAGTTTGGCAATTATATGTGAGTAAGAATCTTTTCTTTGTACATTTCCTTTGTTTGGGCGTCACTCTTAGTGTATAAGGGAATTCTTTCTTCTTTGGACGTCTAGCCAAGTGAGTATGCTATCAGTCTTGAGGGGACACCATAACATAGTCTAATATTCATATCTAAGCTTAAGGAAACTCTCCAAATTGGTTTAAACCCAAGGGTGGCATCCCATATGTGAGAATCACTCAATTTAGGCGCCAAAATGGGAGAGGAAAGTTTTCATTTTTGATTCTCTCTTGTGGGTGTGAGATGGCTAGGGTTTTATGAACATCAATTCAAATTTCAAACCTTTCTAGTTAGGTTAATTCACATGTGTGTACACACACGTGTGCATGGATGGATCGATTTTGCTTAGGTGAGGCATGCAACACATGATTATTAGCTTGGTGCATGGAATCAATCTCCATGGATTTCCAAATCTTAGGAGGCATATCTCATATGTGTGGTGTATTGAATCACTTGTGTGGTACATTGGATCATGTTTCATGGAATCATATAAGGGAAGACGTCCCATGGTGGTTGAGTAGGGTGGGGTGCACCAGATCATGGTGTTCCACCCATGTGACTTGCACAAGGTTTAGGTGGTCATGCCTTCATGGGTTTACATGAATTTAATAAAATTTAATATCTCCCTAATCACTAGGAATTTAGGTGCATAATCTATAGTTTTGAAACCACATGATCACGACACAAAATTTAAGGTATAATTTGGCCCAAGATGGTTTTTTTTTAGAAACCTTGCTTATTTAGAGCCCATTGAAGGTAGTCGTCTGAATCTTGGCCAATTGTCCCGATTTTTGGATATATCGTGTGTCTTGTTAGTTTATGCCATCGCATGGAATTTCGGGTCATTTCGAATCCTCAAAGTACCCTAAATGTCACTTCTTTCATAATTTAAATCCTTGAAGCTGTTTAACAAAATGAGAGCCCTAATATTGACCAATTGAGCTAATTTTCAGATATGTTGTTCAATTGGCCGGTTCAAGTCATTTTGCTTCATTTAAGGTGATTTTGAATTCTTAAAGGTCACTAAATGAAAGTTTTAGAAGCTGCCAAATTTAGCCCTAAAACGAGCTTAGTTTTATTTTGCACCCAAATTTTACTGGATAAACCTTGAATTTCGTTTCATTTGGTACGAAGTTTTTAGGGTATTACACACAATAATGCCTTCCTCAATGACACTCTCTCATAGGAAGTATTTATGGCTTGACTTGAAGGATTCATTAGCAAATGACATTTTGCTTATGTGTGCAACCTTCATTAAGTCTTTAGATTAAAAGATCTTTATTTCTTTCTTGAATCAAGGTGCATCTTGAGTCCTTTGGTTTATGCTTGTCATAATCACAATATCTTTTAGATTTGCTTTGCCATGCTAAAAGGTCAAACTTAAAACCATGTGAAACTTTTGTTGTTGTCAATAAACAACTGCCCAAATTAGATGGGAAAAGCTTCTTCAATCCTACTCTATTAAAAAACATCTAAGGAGATCTCTAATGCTTAATTTATAAATATTGATATAACTTGTATCATGAATAAGTTGATCTAATTTTCTCAACTCTTTACAATTACACATTGCAAGGCATTAAACATGTTATGAGGTATATCTTACGACTTGTCACTATATTCTTTACGTTCAGCCAAACTCAAAATGGTTGCCTACTAGATACTCAAATGATGATTGAGCTTGCTTTATTGATAACATGAAATCCATTGTGGGTGACTGTATTTAGCTTAGTTTGACACTTGTTTCTTGGCAATCATAGAAAAGAATAGGTAGTTGCCTAATCTAGTATAAGTTTGAATATTAAGCTCTTGTTCATGTTGTAGTTGAGATTGCCTGGCTTCAATCTCTCATTACAAAACTCCATGTATACCCCCTTGCTGCTTCTCCAATTACTTGGTGCAATAATATGAGCATTAGAGCTCTTGCTACAAAGTATGTCCTTCACATTCAAACTAAATATGTTAGAGCTTGATATTTTTTTCATATGTGATGAGGCCCTTTGGTGTGACCTAGAAGTATGTTACGTGCCTTCCATTGATTAGATTGCCTGTTGTCACATAAAATTAGTGTCTGCTCCATGATTTCAAGCTACAAAATAAATTGAGGATCAAAACTCCACTCTCTTGCTTGAAGGGATGCAAAGAAACGCATTGAATTTGTTAAAGTGGATAGCTAACTTGATTTTTTTGGATTCCTCTCTAACAATTTGTTAGAAATTATTCTGATTTTTGTTTGTAAGAATCAAGCCTTTGGCATTGTTGCCTTTCTTACATAATTTCACAGTTGTTTCTAATTGTAAATAATTATTAATATAACGCTAAACTTAGATTGAGACTTTTTTTTTCTTCAAATTACTTTATTTTTGAGGTGTTTCATTTTTTTAGATTAAAGATAAATTAGGTTAAGTTGGATTTTAAAATTTATTAACCTCAAATTAAGTTGAGTATGCTGGTTGTGCCCCATCCAGATCTTTGTGGACTAAGCTCTCATTTTTTCTTCAATTGGCTATGCTGTACTAACCTAGAATGATCACTTCCTAGATTTATTGATTAAAGGCATCTCCAACACCAAAATGATGTTTTTTTTTTTTTGTTCTTTTTTGCAAATGTCTCCTCTTGCTTTTGTAAATAATATAAAAATATAAATGTAAATAGTGTTAAAAAAATGATAAAATAAATTCATAATTATTTGGAGATTGCTTCAAAACTTCATCACTTGATTTTTCTGTCGATCATGGCCTCAATCTGCTGGCAGAAATCTCCGCTTCCACTTCTCAACGGCGACTACGGTTCCGTTTGAACCAATTCTTGATAGCGGCATTAGTAAGGGGGAATTGCATTTGCTTGAGGGTATCTTAGGAAGGACTACAGCATACGAGAACGTTAGCACCGACAATAAAAGAACCAATCCCTGGGCGACGAACGAACTCAAGTAGGGTTTTGAGGGCACAAGTGGATTGGAGCAGTTCATTTTTTTTTTTCCCTCCTGTCGTCAATTTGGTTCTTTTTTTTTTTTTTTTTTTGGTCCTCAAGATGATCTTCAACGTAGAGCTATTAATTAATTATTTAATTAGTTAATTAATTTGTTGATTAATCGGAGAATGAGCAAGAGACGTCCTCCTCCTGATCCCGTAGCGGTTCTGAGAGGCCATCGCGCCCCTGTAATGGACGTTTGCTTTCATCCATCTAAGTCCCTTCTCTTCACCGGGTACACTTCTCTTTCTAGTGGACTTACAGTAATCTTGAAGAAAAAAAGATTTGATAATTAAGGAAATTCTATTTGTGCCTGTGTTAATGCAGAGCTTCGGATGGTGAGTTGCGGGTTTGGGACTCAATTCAGCATAGAACTCTATCGTCTTCATGGTACAGTTACCAGCATCAAGCTTTAAATGATTTGAGTTTACTTTAAAAAAAAAATTGATATTTTTCCTTTTTCGAGTAATTTTTGGTGAGAAATCGGTTGTAGGGTGCACACTGGGCCGCATGGTATCATTTCTGTTGCAGCAAGTCCTTGTATTGGAGACAACAAGATTGTCAGGTGATTTGCTATTGTTAATGGAATCATTTGATTTGATTCTTCATCCTCTACTTGTCTTTAGATTAAGGGCTTTTTTTGTTTGCCTGGATTTCATGATTAATGATTATGTGTTTGCTTTCTAACATATGTAGCCAAGGCAGGGATGGGACTGTTAAATGCTGGGACATTGAAGATGGGGGTCGATTTAGGTACTTTATTTTTTATTACTCTTAGAGTTTTAAATATTTTCATTTTTCTTCATCTGCACCAAGTTCATTTCTTTATGTAATTGGGGTTTTTGTTAATTCTCTGGATCAACTTTTACAATATTCTTGTGCTATGCGAAAGGATTCACTTAAATGCTATCCCAAGATCAAAATTTTGGTTCCTTCGAGATCACTGAGGCTGATTTCCTTAAAGAGATGGGTGCACACATGACACATTCTGTGGCCACACTCCTACTCATTTCTGAAGTCTTTTTGATTTTGACTCCTTTAATCATTGTTTGACTTGCTGCTTATTTCTTTCGTAAAGCATGAGAGCTCAGAAGCTTCTGTTACAAGTGTTTATTGATGCAACTTCTTTTTTCTTCTTTCTGAGCCAATCATATTTTATGTTAATCATGAAATTATTGTAAATGCTGGAACTTTTGATCTTGACAGGACACCCTACCTGACTATCAAAACAAACTCCTACCATTTTTGCAAGCTTTCATTAGTGAAGAAACCTTCTGCCTGTGGGGCACAAGATGGAGATATCTTATCTGTTGCATCTCTAAAGCAAACAAGTTCAATTGCTGAGTGCAAGGATACAATTGATGTTGAATCTAGGGACAATTTCAATGCACAAAGTAATGAAAATGATGGAGAAAATGCGCATAGTGGTCACGTTGAATGTTCCATTGGAAAAGAAGGTTAGAATGTATTTGAATCTAAATTTTGAAGAATAGACCTGTTTATGTATCTGTATAATTTAACTCATGGAATGAACCACCGCTAATTAAGTGTGAATTTTGGTCATATTATAGTTTTTAGGCCCATCAGCAATTATTTTTCTTTTGTCTTCTCTTTTCTTTTTTCACTTTTTATTTATTTATTTATTTTTAAAAAGATCTTGCCGACTTTCTCTTAGTGATATATTATAAAGCATGATATGGGAAATGTACTTCTATAGTTCTATTATAGTTCTATTTCTATATTTAGGTGGATGAAAAATAAGATTAAAACATGGAAGCCTGAGACATTTGAATAATCTCATTTTTGAACTAGACATGCTAGACATGCTAATCATTTGCACCGAGTTTTGTAATTGCTAATCTCATTTTTAGTTTAGATATATATTTAAAATGGAAGTAGCTGTAGTGCTTTTCCCAAGGAATCAGGTGACCAAGTTAACTTCAAATTTATGTGAAGTTTTGTACGAGGAAATTTTGTGGGACT
This sequence comes from Tinospora cordifolia, assembly GCA_030144865.1. Classification (NCBI taxonomy): domain Eukaryota; kingdom Viridiplantae; phylum Streptophyta; class Magnoliopsida; order Ranunculales; family Menispermaceae; genus Tinospora; species Tinospora cordifolia. The sequence goes on along the minus strand of JAJIYU010000267.1, from coordinate 16,016 downwards.
CGATTAAAATTACAACTAGCTCATGGGTTAATGTATCTAATTTGGGCAAGATTTATCTTTAGCCAATTCGGGTTTATGACTTTGCTTTTTGAAGCAGACATGCCAATCATTTGCATTGAGTTTTGTATTGCCAAATCCCATTTCTAGTTTAGGTATATATTTCTAATGGAAATAGCTCTATTTTGTACTTTTCCTCAAGGAATTGAATCATCGAGTTAACTTCAAATTTATGTAATGTTATCTATGAGGAAAGTTTGTCGGACTTAATTAAAATTACAACTAGTTTTTGTGTTTATTATGTATCTAATTTGGGGGGAAACTTATCTTTAGGTGATTTGAACTAAAAATGCTCATTTGCATTTATTACATGCCAAATCCCATTTTTAGTTCGGATATATATTTTAAATTGAAATAGCTCTACTTTCTGCTTTTTCTTTAAGAATTAGGTGACCAAGTTAATTCTAACCTATGTCAAGTTTTCTATGAGGAAAATTTGTGGGACTCAATTAAAATCACAGCTAGATCATGGGTTTATGTACCTAATTTTGGGGGGATATCTTAGGTGCCTTGGGTTTGAATAAGACTCTAAATCTAAAAAATATGCAATTGAGTTAAATAGTAACGAAATCAATATTCTAGTCTTTTGAGGGTTAGAACTCTTGAAAACACAATTCACTAAATGACTGGGTGTGTCCATGATACAACTTAATACTATTTGTACTAGTATTTGCCAAATACAATGTTAGTTTATATATATATTTCTCTATTTTTTTTATGAGACCGTGGTACCCGTCCTTTATGATTCAACTAATCCACGGAGCCCCACCTGCCCACAAAGCCAAAACCTAGGAGATGCAAGGTGTAAGATGAGCTCACCCTTCTTGAGGAATTTGAAGAAGCCCAACGGAAGGATTGGGACTTGAAGCCATGACATCCTTGGTCGTAGCCTCCTCTCCCATCCACCTTGTCAATACCCTAATGGGTAGTTTAGATATATATATTTCAAATGGAAGTAGCTTTACTTTGTGCTTTTTCTTGAGGAATTGGGTGACTTAGTTAGCTTCAAATTTATGTGAGGTTTTCTGTTAGGAAAGCTTTTGAGACTCAACTAAAATTACAACTAGCCCATGTGTTTATGTATGTAATTTAGGGGGAGATTTATCTCTAGGTGATTTGGGTTTATGCCCTTTCATTTTTGAACTATAACAGCAAATAATTTGCATTTGACTATTGTATTTGCCAAATCCCATTTTTAGTTTAGATATATATTTCAAATGGGAATAGCTCTCTTTGGAGCTTTTTCTCAAGGAATTAGGTCACCAAGTTGACTTCAAATATATGTGAAGTTTTCTATGAGGAAAGTTTGTAGGACTCAATTAAAATTACAACTAGCTCATGGGTTAATGTATTTAATTTAGGGTTGTTGGGGGAGTGGGGAGGGATTAATCTTTATGTGATTTGGGTTTATGTGTTTTCTTTTTGAACTAGACACGCTAATCATTTGAATTGAGTGTTGTATTTGTCAAATCACATTTTTAGTTTAGATATATATTTCAAATGGAAATAGCTCTATTTTGTGCTTTTCTCAAGGAATTGGGCAACCAAGTTAACTTCAAATTTATGTGATGTTTTCTGAGGAAAGTTTGTTAGACTTAGTTAAAATTACAAGTAGCTCATGGCTTTATGTATCTAGTTTGGGGGGAGATTTATCTTTAGGTGACTGGTTGTGATTGAGGTTGATGCCTTCACATTTTGTAGCGTTTTCTGTTTTTGTTGAGTTCGTATGTGATTTTTCTATAAAGTTGTCTTGTTGATTCATAAAGTTTTTGCTTTAAACAGAAATCTTGAATTAAACATTATGAAGCTAAGAAGGTATTTTTAGATATTGGGTTGCTCAACCCACTCAATATATAATTTTATTTGTGTAAAGTTTCTTTGCGTAGTAGTTTCTTAGTTGATATTGAAAACTTAGTTGCTTTTGTGTTTAAGAAACTAGTGGGAAATTGAAAACTAAGTGTAGCTCCTGTTTTCAAATAAACTCTTGTTGGGGCATGTGAGAGTTGTGTGAGAATTTGAGATTTGTGTGAGGAAATTTGATTATATGTGATAATCTATTTGCATTATCTCATTAGTGGATTAATTTTCATATCCTGTGGGCATAGGTGATACATTGAATTATGTTAATCATGTATGTTCTTGCTTGTGTGGTTGTTTGCGTTCAATTTGGATCATTAATTATTTATATGTGTGTGTTTGTTTGATTTGCTTTTGCTTACTCTACACATAAAATATGTCACAATTTCTTCTAATTAATAGATAAACTTTGAAAGCCATTTTTCTTACTAGCTTTTGCTAGTTCAGTCTTTATTATATTACATGAATTGAGGCAACCATTAATTTTGTTTTCTCATTTGGGTGATTGGCTGTGTTGGATTTGTAGTGGTTTGATAATTTATTCAATGGAGATTGAGTGAATGCATTGTGTGTAATTGTGTTTAATATATGAAGTTTATAGTAAAGTGGTCAACCTGACGTGTTAACTGCCTTTTTTAGAGCCTGTGCCTACTGAAGGACTGAAGTATATGGCCATAGCAGGGGAGCAAACTTCTGAGGTTAGTGTATACATCTCAATGGCTTATTGGTGTGATTGCTCATATGCCTCACAATACCATGTTATTGGTATTCAAAGGTTGAGATTTGGGATCTCAATACTGCAGAAAGGTTAGCACGTTTGCCAAATGTTTGCAATGGAAGCTCTGACAATCATTCTGCAAAGGCAAGAGGTATTTTTTTTAAAAGTTTGTGCTTGGCTTCTCTTAAGAGGAGGTCAGTTGTATTGTAAGTTGATAACTTGATATGTAATTATGAACAGCTGTTTCTTGCATGCATAGGTTTGTCAAATTTGGCAGCCAGTTGCTATTTTGCCTAATTCATCTGTTTTGTTTCCAGTCTTAAAAGGAAGATAATTATCTGTTTTACAACTTACAATCATTCAATTGGGAGTGATATTGATAGATGTAAAATTCTATTTTCTGTGTTTTTAATTCCTTGTACAACTTTTATTTAGGAGAAATTCTAATTGGATTATTGAACTTTTCAAGACAGATCCCTCTGCTTGTGTGAAGTTTGATATTTTCTTCTGATACATGGCAGGGATGTGCATGGCAGTCCAAGCTTTTGCACCTTCTGAAATGCAGGGATATCTAAATATCTTGGCTGGGTTTGTTCCATTTGTCCTGTACACGTTGTGCTTCAGTAGTGTAGTCTGTTCATTATTGAATTATGTCCTCGCCAGTGGAACTGAAGCAGTGACATACAACTGTTATGAAATATCCTTTAATGCATATCATCTACATGGAATCCTCTGCCAGTAGATTTTGTGGAATAATCACATTACAATAGTTCTTTTCCTTCCAGTTTTGGAAATTTGATCTATCTGTCGTGTATCATAAATTTAAATTTTCTCTATGGCATTTTTATATTGCCTTTGACCATAAGATAAGTCATTTATGTGGCAATGCTTGCTTTATGACACAATGTTCTTTGATGATGATTATTTTTGGGGAAATATGTTCATGCAATGTTTTACAGAGATACAAACTTGTTTCCTTCATCATTTGTATCCTGCAGTTATGAAGATGGAACCATTGTCTGGTGGGATATGAGGAATCCGGGAGTTCCATTAACTGCTGTGAGACTTCATTCCGAGCCAGGTTTGCAATCTGGGATCTTCATATTTTTCTTAGAGTCAAATAGCTTTACTGACAGTATTACGCCTTTTTTTTTTTTTTGTCATGTGAATGTTACTTGTTACGTAAATATAGCACATAAAACAAACTAGTTTCATTCTTTTTGCCATCCTTTTTTTTTTCTTTTAGTTTGTTATCTTTCGAGATGTCATTTGCTCTTAATTTACATTTGATGCAGTGTTAAGTGTTGCTATTGATGGACCATGTACTGGGGGTATATCTGGATCGGCAGACAACAAAATTGTGTTGTTTTCACTGGATCACCAAATGGTACTATATAATTAGCTCAACACTTTTTAATAGCTACATTTAGTTTTAAATGTATTCTTCTTCGCAAAAGAAACAGGGTTGCAGTTTCAAATTTATTCTTCCTGTAAGAAAGTATGTTATCGTGTTGACTATATCTTTTTGAAGCAATTTTTGTTCTTATTCTAAAATAGAAAACTCCATTGTCTACTGTCGTTGGAACTCAGAATAATATAACAATTTTACTTTGAAGCTGTTGTTTTTACATAATGTAATGGCATTTCAATGTTGATGATTGCTCGTCTTTTCAACCTTGAAAACTAATAGAAGATCATGCATTTCTCCCGCCTTTTTTCTCTTTGGCCTTGATGCCACATTGTCTCAGCGTATCTTAAAAAGGTTATGCAGATTATTCATGTGACTATATGAGATCAATAGAATGACATTTTAGGCTGTTACATGAAAATGGGTTGTGGGAGTTTCCTGTAATAAAAAGGAACTTTCTGAGTAACTATGTAGGATTGCCACCAATTATTGTTATTCAGTTTGTTTCAGGTATCAAATTTCGTGTTTTCCTTTGGCATTTAAATTGCATGTTATAGGGTTCTTGTCTGGTCAAGAAGGAAATCAATTTGGAGCGACCTGGTATTTCAAGCACCTCAATAAGATCAGATGGGAAAATAGCTGCAACTGCTGGATGGGATCATAGGTGCTTAATTCTAACCTAGTTGTTCTGTTTTAAAAGGCTCAAATGACAAGGTGTAAGGAAATCACATGTTTTTGTTTATCAATACATTTTATATCATAGTGTAGTTTACCTTATATTGGTCTTTTTCCTGTTATGTTATTAGGGCGCTTTCACTGTTCTAGTAGTAATTGCTTTTCATAAGGACTGATAGAAACTACGCGAAAAATGAATAGTCAAAGCTGTTCTCTGTCATTTGTTGACATTCTTTAATTTAGCCCATCATGTATTGATTTTAAAAGTTTTGCTGATTGCCTTGGTTTTGCTTTACTTGCCTCAATAATCAAAAATTTTTTTTATTTCACAAGATGCTATGTTCAAGCTCACATCAAGGACTTAGGGAAATTTTGAATGATTTGAGATATAAGCATCAATTTGGCTATCTTCTAGCCAGATAGGTTTTGGGAGGAAAAGAAACATAATTATTTACTACTTTTGAAAAACATACTTTTATGTGAAATATAGATGATTTTTGCACTTAAATCTTCTTATCGTGCTACGGATTTCCTGTTCCCTTTTGCTGGCTTATGTGGTGTAAGTACATCAAAAATATTAGTGGACATGGTTGACATTATGTTTGGAATCTGGATTATGCCAAGTTGAATGACCTTAGACCCTAATCTTATGGTGGTTTGAACCGACTAATGAGCATGAAGACCATCTGTAACAATGGCTGATCATCATGTGATTCATATTATTGTTTGCTGTAGTTTTCCTTATAGCTTCCTTTTATTTATAAAATTTGTTTTTATTACATTTTCTAAATTTCTTTCTCCTGCTTTCTTATGGCAGAGTGAGGATATATAATTATCGCAAAGGAAATGCTTTGGCCATATTGAAGTATCATAATGCCACGGTATGCCAGTTAATTCACTTTTTGGGTTATTACAACAAGAAATGTTTGGTTAATTTATATTGGTTCCGTGGCGTAAAAATTGGCACAGCTTTTCAGTTTGGTTTCGTAGATAAGCCCTGCCTCATCCCATGGTTACTCAGTATCTAGGAATAATGTAAACCATCTTTGTTCTACAATGTAGCTAAAGACTTACCTCTTCAAATGCCAAATGTGCTGTAGGCTAGTATAAAAAACGCACCCTTGGAAAATATTGCCTGGTTCAAAACAATTAGGAATTGTAGGTTGTATGAAGATGTCATGCATATTTTGTTACTTACAAATTGAATTTGACTAAACAAATTTGATCAAGCCTAGCGTTCGATTTCATGTTTTTAAGACAATTCTGTCCTGCATAGATGAAAGAAATATTAAGATTAGTGAACTTACATATGTGCAGTAATTTCTTTCAAACATACGAACATGACAATCAATGCAAGTCGTAACTCTAAATAGTTATGAATGGATATATTCATGCCTATTAGTAGGGAACATTTATAGTGGTTGAGTAGATACAATACAAAGAGTCACCATTAGGAAGAGCCATTTCTTAAAGACATGTCTCCCTCCAAGAATATATATTATTAAAAAAACGCATCTCTTTAAATGAGCATGTGTTATATGAAGGGGCACATACATATCACACACTTTTCCACCTTTCCAATTTTATTTATTTATTTAAAATATGATTTTAATTTCCGATTTTTACAGCAGGAAGGTCCTTTTCTAGGAGTTGAGGTTTGTTTAATTTCAAATCCTCGCTTTAGGCCCTCTGACATGTTGCTGATATATCTTCTCTCGTCCTTTACAGTGTAATGCTATTTCGTTCTCCAACGATTGTAAATTACTGGCATCCTCATCCGAAGACGCTACTGTAGCATTGTGGGAAATCTACCCGCCACAATCTTGACTTGAACAAGGCTGGAAGCTCCATTCTGATCTTGATAGGCTGCAGGACCCATGCGTTTGCAAGGTTAAAATTAATGTGTTGGCCAGCAAATAACTTATAACAGCTGACATTTATAATTATTAGATGCAAAATATACTTTTTAAGATACAAATCATGTTTTCATTTAATTATTGTAAATGTTAAAGAGTTGTATAGAAAATGTTACTGCAAAGTCTTGGGATCCACCTGGGTTGGACTTAGCTCAATCTTTTCTGTTGCCCTGCCTACTCGCGTGCGATGATATTCTCATGAGAACAAGTTGCCATTGGCTCTCTTAGTTTCTCAAACGGGACCATTCAGGATTCCTATCTGTTGCCAACCTCTTAAATTCCGCTGGTTTCTTTTCAGTCCAAGAATAGATAGATGAATGACGCATTTAAAGCTACATGTAATGAGTTTTTCTCTTCTTCTTTTGACTTTGGTTTGGTGACTATAAGGCAACTTCACAGCTTGTGCATTCACTTCTCATTAAATCTAGATGCTTTCTCCAAAGGCCAATAATTACCATTATAAATAAAAAAAATATTCTGTATACATATATTTAGATATGTACATAATACATTTATTAAACATTTAAAGGGGACTGCACACTAACACATATAAGAAAATATCATTGCACCTAATGTATGTCATAACATGAAAAATAATTAAACAAAAAGATTTCAGTGTTTGACACCATTATTTTTTGTCATCGACTCCTTAGTATCTTCATTAACTCGTCTATAACGGTAAGACCAGACCAATCAGGATTTTGAGTACTGTAGTTGTCATGAACAAGCACTCTTTTGATTGGAATCAATAGTAGAAAACAAATTTGGCTATGATCTATTTTAAACTTACAACCCAACATACCTTTCTTCCTAAATGCTCAAGCAAATGAATGTTCGATAATTTTGGTCGACATTGTAGTTAAAAAGTTATTAAATCTTTTTAATCTTGCAATTAACTTATGATACTAGACTTGAACATATAATTTGAGACAATTCAATTACTCTTAAATTATCTTGCAAATAAAGTGTGTCAGTAATTTTCAGAATCACTTTTTATAAGTTATAACAAACATAATTCAAATTATTTTGTATAATCAGTTTTTTAACAATTACTTTTCATAATCAATTTTTTACGAACATAATTTTAAACCAACAAGTTCATAATATAAACAAAGGGTTAGCGGGTGGCTTAGATAATATATAAGATACAAAGTTTGTGTTCCCATTTTTTTTATCTCCTTGAACACTAAATAATATAAGCCAGAAAATGAAAGTACGTCTTATTACAATAGAAATACAAAACCTAATTCTATTAGACCATTTTTTGTCCATTTTTTAAAGAAGCTTTTATTCAATTTATATCACATTCATATGGTTGTTGCTTAACGGAGATGTGTGATGTGAACTATTTTCCATCACCTAGTTTGATGTCGAGTTCCCAAAGCGTGGACGGCACAGCGTTTGCTTTGAAGATTGGGTTCGGCCAAATAAATAAATAAAAATGTCAAAACAAGGGATGGAGACTGGAAGCGTGCATACAGCGCCTACCCTATAAAAATGTGATATATGCCTTAAAAAGGACTGTATAAGTGCATATACATTCACTGATTATAAATAGATATCATAGTATTTGATATTTAACAATTTTAAATATATATATTTTAGTATTTAATATTTCAAATTAGGTTGATGTAATTATATTTTAAAAAAATATTTAATTAAATATTGACTTAGCCATCTAGAAGGAAAAATGCAAATGCACGTTTATATAATTTATCTAAAATTCTTTTAGAAGAATGTCTTATCACTATTATTACTACTATTATTATTATTTAGAGGTATTATCACTTTTAAGATCAAAATTTAGATTTCAAGTGTACAATGGTTAAAGACATTTAAAGTTTAAACGAAAAAAAAAAGAATTAAAACACATTTAATTTGGGGATAAAATAAAACATTGATAGATTAATAAGAATATTGTATTCTAATTTTATAAAATATGACAAAAAAAAAAAGAGAGAGCAAAGACTTCATGCTTTTTTGAAATTAATAATGTATGGGTATTCATCTAATTAACGTATTAAATTAAATTTATTCTTTTCTTATTAAATATTGGATGACATATTGAAAAATTATAATTTTTTTTTATCAATTTCGCTTTAAATAATTTAAAATACATTACAAAGAGTACAATAAAAAAAATCTTTGCAATTTACATTAAATTGCTTAAATTAGAATTAAAATAATATTAAGCTAAATTGTATTAGATTTTAATGCATAAAAATTTGATTTAGTTGAACTTTTCGTTTGTGATTAGACAATCAGAAGCTGCCACTTGCGTTCCCCGCTGGGCAAATCAGAAAAACTGTGATCCAATCCAACAACGCTAAAGGCAAAATCCCCGATCTCATCTGTTTTTTATAAATATATATAATCAATCAGAAAAATAAACATGCATGGCGCAACGTGGTGAGAACATGCAAAGGTTACAGGATAGGACGATCGGCGCCGACCGAAACCGCGTATAGAATCGGACGGAGCAGTAGGCGAAGGGCATCAAAATCAAGAAATGCTGAAAATTAAAGGCGAGGAGCATAATCTTTTGGTTTTAGCTTTAGCTTTAGTTTTAGTTTTTAATTTTTAAGGAAAAATATTTTATATACACCCTATTTTAATTTTATCTCTCAACATTTACGTATAGTTCTAAAGTATATATAAGGTGTATGATATTTTTTAATATATACCAAATACAAACATCAAAAAACAAAAATACAAATAATGCATACCTATATACATCTATACATACATACAGATAAAATATATATTTTTTTCTAATTAATATGATGAGGTAAGATCTTACAATCTTACAAGACCTCTCTTATAACATTTTTACTGCAAATTTGTATACATAAAAAAAAGTGACAAATTGAGAGAATGTATATTTAAGTGGACAAAAATACATTTAATAGATATTGAAGTCAAAAAATAATTTCTAATGTAAGCATAAATTGCTTTTTTTTTTTAATATGAAATTATTATTATTTTTAAAATTTTTTTATTTTCTTGATACGATTTTTGACATGACTATTTGAAAGTAGACATTTATGTTAACAATATAACTATATTTATTTATTTTTTCCTGCATTGTTTTCCCAAATAATCTTTTTAACAATACTCCCAAAAAGTTAGGAAAAAAAAAGAAAGAAAATGAAAAGAAGGGAAATGGAGTCTTTGAAGTACAAGTGCTTGATAGAGGTAATCCACTAGCAACTTTGCTCAAACACACTGGCAACTTTGTTTAATGCCTTTGAAAAATAGGGTTCGGAGGTTCTGAGAATTGGCTTTACAGCTTAACCTTAGGATGGCAACGAAAAGGATGGCAGACTTGTTAGCTTTTTTTTTTTTTTTTGTTTTTCTTTGTGATTAAATTACTTTCTTAAGGAATATATCCTCCACCATCTGCCAACTGTTAAAGAAATTAATTTTCGTGGTCCAACTCCTCTAACATATATTTAAATTCTTCAAACTTTTTGTTGTTACCAAAAGAATGAATCTTTTAGCGATCAAATTGTTGTTGTTCTCATCTCATGTCTCTTGTGAGAATGTACAAAAATTCATCCCCATCAAGTTATTATTGTTGACGTGATATTTTATGATAAAAATATTTAAAAAGACCATTCAAAGTTTCAGATAAACCCTTTAATTTATAATAATAACAATAACAAAGTTTTATTTGTTCTAAAAATAATAGTTATAAGGTTAATATTATAATTTGAGTAGCTTAAATTTTTTGTTTTACTTTTTAAAAATTTTTTATTTTTTATTTACTCTTTTAAAATTTTTTAAAATTGTTTATTTTTTATTTTTTACTCTTTTAAGATTTTTTTTTTTACTATTTTTGCAATATTTGTTTTTTTTTTAATTTAACCAAGACAGTCGTTATAGGAATCAATCATTTGCACTATAGTTAAATATTTGAAGAGCAATATTTCAATAGTCTAAATTTTATAACCAAGATACATACAAAATGAAGCTAGTTGATCAAATCTCTACACACTAAAGTCTATAAAAAAATAATTAAGATACCAACACTATAAAGGACAAACTTCCATTTCAATTGATTCACGCAGCCCACCTGCTCTCGGGCCAATTAAAACGTTAGACTTTCACACGCAAACATTAATGCAAATTGCAAAACGAATACGAAAGGCGGGGGCGCAGTCTCTAAAGGTGAGGTTGGCAGGAGTAGGAACATGATAACATCATCTGGACATAATCTGTATTTAATGTTTTTAAGTTTAATATAAATAAATTTAAATTAAAATAAAATAAATATCATGACTAAAATTTTGATAAAAATATTAACTTATTAAATTTTAGAATTGACGTATTGTGTTAAATTAATTTAAAATAACTATATTTAATAATTTATAAATAATATAATTTTTTTGTTATTTTTTAAAAATTTAACTTATTTTTAATAAATTTTTATTTAGCTTTAGTATTTTTATTAAAATTTTTGTAAATTTTTTTTTATATAATTATAAAAGGTTAAATAGATTATATGTAAGTACATATTTATAATATAATTAATAAATACATCATATTTAAGTTTGTAAATCTAATATAATTAATAAATAGGTTTGCTTTTGATTTATAAGATAAGAAGCATACTCATTTACAACACGATTCGTTTATGACATGATAACGTAAATTGTCACTTTTATTTAATTTAATTTAATTTTTTTACTAACTTAAAGCTAATTATATAATAGGTTTATTATTATATGGATTCTTTCCTAATAATAACGCTTTTAAAATTTTTTTTATCTTTTTTCAAAACTTATATAACATTAATCACATTGTTTGAAAGTTGAAACGTCCAAGAGAAAATAGAGTTATTTATATTTTATAGACATGTCTATTACATGACCCATAATACATAAAAATATTAAATTAATTTCATGAAATTATTTTGTTTAATGCTATATGAGTATATGCAAAACATAGGGAGTAAGTATTAAAATAATGAAAAGCTGAAAAAATAAAAATAAGATGAAGGGTAAAATGAAACGCGTTTCATTTATCCAACAAAGCATTAAAAAGGGATAAACGACGTAATTTATTTGGTTAAAACTTAAAAAGCTGGCAGAAAGTCTGACACGTGGCCTTGCATGAGCCCACCACGTATGCTACCGGCATTACCCACACTCAACCCCACCGCATAGAAACCGCGCCCTATAATGGCAAAGGTAGAAAGACAGAAAAACTGCTTGCAACTAGTCGGCATTAATTAAAGATAAACTTCCTTGCACGTGTTGCTAAGATGCATATTTAAGAACACAAGAAGAGCTAGCCTTCAAATTCTCCAAATTTAACCAACAACAATGACTAGATCCTTCAAGAATGTCGCTCTTTTCTTGCTAATTATACTAAATTTTCACCTCAACAAGCTGGTCTTCTTAGCTTCTGCAGCTTCAGGGCAATGGCAAATCTTGCAGCAATCAATCGGAATAGTAGCAATGCACATGCAACTGCTTAACAACGATCGCGTCATCATCTTCGATCGAACCGATTTCGGGCTCTCTAACCTCTCTTTACCTGACGGGAAATGCCGAAATGATCCAAATGAAAAGGTTGTGAAGAAAGATTGCACTGCTCATTCTGTCGAGTACAATGTCTTAGCCAATACGTATCGACCATTAATGGTTCAAACCGACGTATGGTGCTCCTCCGGCGCTGTCTCTCCTGATGGAAGTCTCATTCAGACTGGCGGTTACAATGACGGCGACAGGATGGTAAGGATTTTCAGCCCATGCCCCGACTGCGACTGGGAGGAGATTCCACAAGGACTAATTGCGCGCCGCTGGTACGCCACCAACCATATATTACCCGACGGAAGAGTTATAGTTATCGGCGGGCGAAGACAGTTCAATTATGAGTTCTACCCGAAATCTGAATCGACTAATAAGATTTATCATCTTCCGTTCTTAGTTCAAACTGATGATCCAAAACAAGAGAACAATTTATACCCTTTTGTTCATCTAAATGTGGACGGGAATTTATTCATCTTTGCTAATAACAGAGCCATCTTATTGGATTACCAGAAGAATGTCGTAGTACGAAACTATCCAGAGATTCCGGGCGGCGATCCGAGATGCTACCCTAGCACGGGATCTTCTGTTCTTCTGCCATTGAAGAACTTGGAATCTTCGTCAATTGAAGCTGAAGTTTTGATATGCGGTGGAGCTCCAAGAGGCTCCTTCAATCAAGCTAATAATGGGAAGTTTATCAGAGCTTTGAGTTCATGTGGAAGGATCAAAATCACAGAAGAATCTCCACAATGGACTATGGAAGAAATGCCGGTAGCAAGGGTTATGGGCGACATGATTTTGCTTCCTAATGGTAACGTCTTGATAATCAATGGGGGCGGGTCGGGAATTGCAGGATGGGAACTGGGTCGAGACCCAGTGTTGAATCCGGTAATTTACCGACCCGATAACCAGTTAGGAGCAAGATTTGAGCTGCAAACTCCGTCTACAATTCCAAGAATGTACCATTCAACTGCAGTATTACTGCGTGACGGGCGAGTTCTTGTTGGAGGGAGCAATCCTCATGTGTATTATAACTTTACTGGGGTGCTTTTGCCTACTGAGTTGAGATTAGAGGCATTCTCACCGGGTTATTTGGATCCGAATAACTCGAAGTTACGACCCAAGATTGTTTCACCAGCGTCACAAGCAAAAATAAGTTATGGGCAAGTGGTGGTGGTGCGTTTTTCTTTGGCGAGTTCATTGAGTGATCAGAAAGGGGTGGCGGTGACTTTGGTGGCGCCTCCATTTACTACACATTCGTATTCCATGAATCAAAGGTTGTTGGTGCTGGACGGAGGAGAGGTGGTAAGTTTGGGAAGTTCCATATACGAGATCCAAGTGTTAACGCCAAGAACTGGGTCGATTGCTCCTGCTGGATATTATCTTCTTTATGTAGTTCATCAACAGGTTCCTAGTGATGGGATTTGGGTTCAGATTCGATGATGTTGATGGCTACTTGCATGTTTTTTTTTTTTTTTTTTTTTTTAATTATATATATATTAGTAACTTCTTGGTAACATTAACATTTTCTTATGATACAGAGCATAAAAAGATTATACTATTGTTTGAAGAAATTGTAAAGGTATGATGTTGGAACTTGGAATAGAAAGAATGCCAGGCCGATTGATAATGAGGCCTTTCTGTATCTAAAATTTTCTATTTTCTTTTTACATATATTTTTAATAAATTTTTTTTTATCGTTTATGAGGTGTCCTTGGTTGCTTTTCGACCAAATTAATCGTTTCAGACTCCCTGAGTTCAATAAATTTCAGTTATTTTTGCTCTCCTCACTTAAATAGATCATACACATATTACTATCAAATATATATACATATATATAAGCGTTAAATATTCAATTTTATTTAATTAATATAGCATTATCTAAACATGAGCTATGTGAGTCTGTTCCGATCGAACTGTAGTGGTTGCCACTGGGTACTAGCTGCAAAAGGAAGATAATTTGTGTGGTCAGTTAGCGTGATAGGTGGGGCTGTTAATTTGGGCAAAAGGCAGACACCAACTTTAATTTGGATGGAAGTGGGCACATTGATGAGTATTTTTTTAATGTAATGGGTGGAATAATCTTATATAGTCCAAGGTTCACGAGCCATAACAAACAGACAGAAGATGGGTGCTCACGGGTCTGGTTTGCTTCTGAAAACAATTGCATTTATACATAAAATTTACTATCAATAACTCTAGCCCGTGTTGCTCCAACGTTTTTATAGTCCCAATATCCAATCAGACTAACAGGTTGATCGGAGCTTTGTCTGGATTGCATGGATCTGGTAACTATGGGTAAGAGGAATTTGATTTGGAAATAATGGGCACTCTCAAGATTTAGTTGACCCTTTTGCTTTTGTAGCATGGGTGGGTGTGGTGTAGGAAAGTATCTTTTGCGTGCTTCAGAATAAAACCGGTACCTTCTTACATAAATTCAGTATTAGTTAAATAGGGATAATAATTTATTATTTTGTTAACATTTCAAAGCCATTGTGACAATAAAAGTTGGTAGAAATGAATCAGTATCAAATCAAGATGGTACATGATTTATTCCTAAAAGTCATAGAAAGAGATGAGAATTTTGAATTAAAGGTTTGCCTTCTAAAGTTTTGTACTTAGGGAGTGTTTGATTGATGAGAAAATAGAAGTCTTTTGAAAAATATTATATTTTTTGAAAAAAAAATATTTTAATACTTGGTTAACAAAAATAGTGAGAAATATATTAAAAAATATATCTTAAGCCTTCGAATGCTTTTACCAAAATTTTCTTTGCTCCAGAAATGAAAAAGAAATTTTTCAAGAGAAATTTTTGGTGTATCAATTTAAAGAATAACTAATTATAACTAATTTTTACCATTTTTTTTTTGTTTTTTTGTATTCAATAAAACAATGCTAAGAATATTTTTTTAAGAATACTTTTTCAAGAAAAAAGTTTTTAAGCCATCAAACATACCCTTAGTTCTTCTTTAAAGATTTGACTCTTTCAATTGTTTTCCAAAGGTACAATTTCTAGGAAGTTAGCCTTTCTTTCTTGTTTGATTTGCATTTGTTGTAACACTTCGTATTTTTAATTTAACACGTAAATTAATTTAAATGATAGTAAATATGTATAAATATAAATATTGTACGAATTACGCGTGTACATACGCGTTAATGTCAAAATTATATTAAAATACAAGTTACGTGAATAAATTAATTAAATTAAATTATTTACTGAAAAATAAATGTGATAGAAAAAGAAAAAGAAAATAAAATGATAAGGTGGTGTTGAAAGTTATTTAATAAATGAAGCCATGACAATTTTATAAATTTGATAACTTTCAAGGGTATTTTGGTAAAATTGGTGTTTTTATATATATATATAAAGCAACATGCGTTGCTTTTCTTTCCAGCACCGAAGAGAAAACAAAAAGACAGAAGAAAGGAAAGGGAAATGATCGATTTTCTGTCAAATTCGTTGCGTAGGTAAGCCTTTTCTTTAAATTTTAGTTACAAAAATGCTATATAAGTCGAGTATTACTATCCTGTCGGTGTAATTTTGAGTAAAATTGATTTTTTATAGCTGTACCCAAAAAGTGGATATTTTCCTACAATGAGTAAAACTCAACAAAACTTATACCAAAACACTCCTGGCAATAAGTAGATCCTAGATATGTGGTTAAATTTTGTTAGTTTATCCTGTAGAATTTAAAATAAATACCCAAAGTTTATAATCTTTGGATAAGTTTTTGGGTATGTTAAACCCAAATGAAACTCTGATTGAGACCTATAGAATTGTAGAGAATGAAAATACGGACCTATTGACACCAAAATTATGAATTTTGGATATCAATTGAAATTTTGGTGAA
>JAJIYU010000266.1:0-58915 GCA_030144865.1 Tinospora cordifolia | reverse complement strand
TAGTAACTTTATACCATTGTATCCTATTTTTACATCAACTATATACCATTGCATCTTATTTTTACATCAATTATATATTATTGTATCTCATATTTATAAGTTAAATATTATACTAATGTTATATTAACTATATATTAATTTTTGTTATATTAATAGTTAATTAATAAATTTTATAACATTGTATATTAATATTATATTATTATTTTGTAAATTAAATTTTATATTAATGTTATATTTATTAAATATTAAATATTAAATATTCTACTAATAGTCCTAAATTAATAATTTTTAATAATTTTACTATTAAGTTTGTAATATTTGTATAAAATAAAAAATAATAATGTTTTTATAATTAGTTTTATTTTTCTGTATTGAGCTTTTTACACATAAATAACTAAAGACGTCTACGTGGCACTAAGAAGCCGCAGGTTCGTCGAGAAACCCTCCGTGGGGCGACCCATTTGGTGCCTTAATTCGTCCGCAAGACTATAAAGCTTTGCTTGCAAGAGGACTGAAAATTTTCCGTCATATGAACTAGGGTTTCTTCTGATATCCGTCGCTGTGCTGTCTTAACGGATAAAGAAGTCTCCCGGTGGCGTTTTCCTGAATCGTCCTTGGAAGGTACTGAGCTTGTCTGACAATTTTCTACGGCTTCGACGTGTCTGCTTGAGGAATTGCTTCTTTCTTCGAGCTCAAACGCTTTTTAGGGTTTTGGATATTATTATTAGTCCCTGCGGAAATTGTCTCCCGAGTTAATTGGATTGACTTCCTGTGTTTAAGGGTTTATTTTGGCAACAATTTATTAGTTTAGTTTTTGGTGGCTGGTCTGAGAATGAAATGTTAATTGAGGGTTTGAGGTGGAATTTCTAATTGCTTTCATTTTAAGAAGAGGAGAGGCTAGTTGAAAAATTTGAAATACTTGGTCAATTTTGTGCAGGAGTTAATTCCAGTGCATAACGTAGATCATTGTAGCTTAATGATGAATCTGTGATTTATTATTGGTTCTTGGTGTCGAAAACTATACTGAAAATGTTACTTGGAGGAAGTTTTCAATTGTGTTAAACTTTAACCAATTCTAGAATGTTTCTAGGTTCTGGCGGAGGATGTTATCGCAATACATCTATTAATTTCAGTTCATTTTGCTTTTACGAAAAAAACACATTCAGAGTTTTGTGTTGGGTTAAGTTTAATTTATTTATTCATCAATATTTTTGGTTGTCTGATTGTTTCTATTAGAGGTTGCAATTGACACATTCCCACTTTCAATATTTTGAATGAGATTTATCTCTAATTATTTGCCTCTTTATTTTTGCAGGTCTCCTTTATTCTTCACAAAGAGGATATGTACTCTTCCAGGGGAAGTAATCCATATGGGCAGCAGTCTTATGCAGCGCAGCAGCCTTATACTCAAAACGTAAGTGTGCATTCTGGTATAGAAACGGTAGTTTAAAATTCCTAGTGTTTGAACCATGGTGATAGAGAATTTGAGTACATTTTTGAGGCCTCTAAGTGTTTTCTCTATTTGAGAGTTCAGTAGAAGTATTTTGGTTTTTTATTTTTTAATGCTAATTTCTAATTGTTTCTGTAGTCTGGAACTGTTTATTCTGGGACTTCAATTGGAGGCCCTGAGGCAGGCTCCCACCTTTCAGTTCCATCTCGACATGCAACTATCCTAGGTGGTTCGCATGAAGTAGAAATTGGTGGATATAGGACAGCAGCTCAATATGGGGGACAATATGGGTCTGTATATGGATCATCTACTTTGGGTAGCTCTCAACAGGTTGGTTTATTGATTTTTCTGAAACACATATTTTTTTTATTTATAATTACATCATGAAAGTATCTTTTACTTGCTATTGTGTCTTTGAATCATGTATTGTTTTTGTAACCATTGTATGAAAATTAGCATAATTAATTACGTAAACAATCGAAGCAAAGCTTACCTGTAATTGTAAAATTATAAAAGTTCGTGAAAATTTTCAAAAAAATGGTTGAAGTTTACCTAGAATTGAAGTTTTGATGATTTTTTTAAATGCATAAAAGCCATAAAAATTGCATTTTTTATGGAAAAATCTGTGTGATGTGCATAGATTCTTCTATATAATCATAGAAATTGTAAAAAAAAAATCTTTTTTAATAAATGAAGAAGATTGAAGGTGAGATATATATAATTGGCGAGTGGTTATGTAAGAGAAAGAAGAACAAGTTGTAGTATGGAGGAGAGATGATAGAGAGAAGAAAGAGAATAGAAGAATAAGCTAAGCGTCTAAGAAGAGAGGTGTTGAGAGAAGAATGAGAAATGACAACTATCTATTGTAATTGATAAAGAAGATTGAATATACTTGCATGTTTAGCGATTACCGAGCCAACAATCAATCAAGCTAGGGTTTATGTTTGCAAGACTATTAGGGTTTGAAGATAAGCTTCTTTATTATTATTTTTTAATACCAGTTTTAATTTAACATGCGCGATGTGCATTAAGCATTGTTATTGTTAAAATACATGTTAGAAACCATTATATGTGTACTTTATGTGTAAAAGGTATTTATTTATGTTTGTTTTCATCATTGTTAATAGAAATTGTATAAATTTTTGCATCTACATAGTGTTGTTTTGAACTTTCCTAAGTTAACAAATTTTTATAAAATCTTTTTCAAATTTCTTGAATTCTTCAAAATAATTTTAATTTTCGAAGGCTGAAGTTTAGGGTGAAGTCAAATTCTCATTCCTTGTATATAACCATAGCACTCACAACAACCGGCTGAATAGTTGGCACGCATCTTGAGGTGTGCAGTCATTTATATAATGGTTGTAAATGTTGTAGTTGCTTAAAGAATGTGACCACAACAGTTTTTTATAACATTGTCCTACAAAATTAGGGATACGATGGAAGTGGATTTTATCATGTTTACTCATCATTGATATGCATGCTTTCTAATTGGTGAAGTATTATGTGATGAGAATTCAAATTTGCCTTTGTCTTAAACTTTGGTTTGTGGAATCTTAAATTCATTAGGGAAGTCTAGCTTGGCATGAAGAATAATATTGAGAACTTTATTTTAATATCAAGACAGTCCATGTTTCTTTTAGGATAAGCTAAAACAAGTATGGCCATGTAAATAAAAGCCAATGGTGTAGTAAGATTATGATCTAATATGGGAACCAATGCACATTGTAGAGGCAGAAAATTACTTTGTGGGTTCAATCTTTACACATAAGGTTTAAAGTTTGATTAATCATGCTTGATAAAACTTCTTTTCCTTTCTAGGTTAATCTTTGAGTTCTATATATCTTATTTTCTTATTTTCCTTTAATGATTCTATGGTTTTTGATCATTACATATGAGACCATGCTTCATTCTCATAGGTTCTTATTTTTGAGAAACATCTTTTGGTGAGATTCGAAGTTAGCATTCATTATTTTATGACTTTGTGCTTCAAAAATACTTTTCATATTTTTATTTTTATTTTTATTTTTATTTTTATGTTTTGCAAGCTTGATGTAGTTTAATGAACTTTAATCCAATGTCATAAATGAGTTTTTTTTAAAGCTATATGTAACTTCTACTCTTCTTTGAAATCAATGTGTGCATACACTCAAATGGCTATAGTTATCACTGTGCGACCAAAGCGAAATCCATCCTTTTGGGACCTTGCATAAGCAGAATCTTTTGCTCTCTGGTGGAGGTTATGCATCTGCTTCAATTAGAGTTGGAAAATTAAGATATTGACCAAAAAAAAAAAAATCACATCTTGTTAACCTCAACTATTTTAAGAGGTTGGAAGAGTTAGCAAACACCCTAAGATCTTTAAGTGAAGTATGTTCCCATCTAGACTTTATAAAGTTGACCTAGTCCAATCAAGTTTGGAAGTTAATTATTTAAGACGATCTATTGGGTTTTTGAAATATGTACCCAAAAGCTTAGTTCATCATGTTTGGTTCATTAAAATAAACCTGACCTAGACCAGCCCTGTCCAACTTAATAAAACTCCTATAGTTATTTTTATTATTTGAACAAATAAATATTTCTGGATACTGAACAATTTTTTTTTTTAATAAAAAAGAACTTTAAAGCCGTTAAGTTCTTGTGTGGTGCCTCTAGTCAATACGCAAGGACGAGGGAAGCTGTGCTTTCCCCTCTTCCTGCATATGATGTGGGATCGATTTGTGAGGGGAAGCTTTCTTCACTCTTCAGTACATGCTGTACCAAAAGGATGTCTCCCTCATTTGGTTTGGTCCTACAACATCGTAGGGATGCATTATTTGTGTTGACAAGGTCTTCCACTTAAGCTTTTGAAAAGCTTGAGGCTGTCTTATTTATTGGCTTATAAGAAAGTTTCAAAAAGAGTTGAAGTTGAAAAAATAACAGAAAACTGGTTATAGATTTGGTTAAATTGATTTGGAAGTGTATTGGCTATATTTGCTACCCTACAATTTCTAGACGTGGTTTTAATTAATATATAGTATTTTTGATCAATTTTTTTTAAACTTAAAATTAATAGAATATAGGTTTTTGTATATGATTTTGTGCATGGACCATTTAATGACCTGTAAATAGTTAATTAGTTATGTAGGAACTTATAAATAAATAAATAAATTTAATTGCCAATACCATGTTATGCCATGCCTCTCCTAGAAATCACCATGGTGCCTTGAAAACACTAATATTTTAAGGTTTTCTGCTTTCTACTTCCAGCATTTAGCTCTTGGATATTTTTTAATTTTAACCTGAACTTCAATTTTATTTTCTTACCATCACAATATATGTGATAAAATCTGTCTTCAGATGTGAACTCAGTGCTTAAATGTTAATGTTACTAAGTGCCAAAGGCCATGCATGCGCAAGGATGAGTCCATTGCTTGAGCCATTGGCAAGTAAATTGTGTCAGCTGTACTTAAGGGGCACATTTTGAATGCTTAAATATGTTGGCATAAATTTACATGAATGCATATTGTTACCCATGATTATAGCTTAGACAGTGGAAAATTCTCAATTCTATATATACATACATATATATATATATATATATATATTAACTTTTTTTAGGGCTATACTTCCGTTTATCAAATGAATTTTCTTCTATTTCCCACTTCGTTTAATGATTTTCTATTTTATTTGCTATAAGTTGGTACTATTTTGTCCTTTTTTCACAAATAGTGCATCAAACATCTCTCTCTAACTTGATGATTGGATATATGTTTGCTATATGCCAACTTGTGTTATTTTTTAGTTTTTGGACACAAAATTGAACAGTACTGAATATATAATTAATCTTTTGTTGCACAACATCTGGCTCTTATGCTATCATACAACCAATGGAGCTTAAAGTAAACATTATTTCCATAGCCTAGTTGTATCCTAGGTGATGCGTTGCTTGGATAGGACCCATCTTATATGTATTGCTTTGATACCTTGAGAACGCGGGCATAATATGTATTTCTATTGCAGTATGTTTGTGAATATGATTCATTAATGAGCATCATCATTCAATTTGCCAACTCTCTTCCCCTTCTCCTCCTTTCCCTTTTTCTTACTCCTACACTTCAAACCCACACCCCAATATTTTTGTAAACTATCATTATAACTTCTTTTCTTCAAATTCCCATTGATTGCTATTATTAGTATTACATCTAATTTACTGAATGGATTATTCTTTGTTTTTTTTTTCTTTTTCAATGCTTTGGTTCTATTTGTTTATTTAGATTTTAGGTCTGGGTTTTGGGCAGATCTTCGTTTATGACTGTAAAACATGTTTTTATATGCCTGAATGTGCCTTGAGCATATGTATCTACAGATTGCTGCAATGAGTGGCAAGGGAGCTGGTTCCTCTGCCCTTCAAGGTCGTGCTGGATACGGTTCAGCCATTGGAGAGTCCCAAAAGTTTGCATCTGCTGACTATGTATCATCAATCCATGGATATGGTCAGAAAGATGATCAGTTCCAAGGGAAACTTCCTGAATATATAGACAGGAGAAACTATGGGGAGACTCAAAGTGCTTATGTTGGTAGGGATTTGCAAAGTGACCCCCCTAGGCGATATGCTGATTCTGTTGGTGTTGCTCATCAACGTCAGGTATAGTGTGCTTTAATGTTCTACATTTGCTGGCTTTTTTTTTGGTCTTTAGAGGTTGTTTCTTGTCTTCGCTGTTTTTGTCCCCCCCTTGTTTTGCTCTTTTTGTTGGTGATAATAACTCATATCTCTATTTTCTTTTGAGGACAGCCCGAGTACGATCATGTTGATCAGGTGATCAATTTAACTATTTAAATGTGCATGTTTGAAATCATTACATTTGCAGATCTAACTTGTTATGAACTGTTTACCAGGCATCGTTGCTGCGGCAGCAACAAATACTGAAGTCTCAATCATTACAGGCTGCTGCTCTTGATGGGGGGGCTAGGTAATTTTCATTGGTTGCCATATTTATTTTATTTGTTATATGAAACTTCATGTGAGGCTTTCTACGTGGTGTTTTTATTTGATTGATTCATTTTTCGAAATGATTAGCATATGCTCAATCTTGATCTGCACTCTCTTTTGTCATGGCAATATCGGTGACCCTGAACACAGTTAAATCAGATACTATTGTATTACTTGCTACACTGAGTAGTATTCACGTTTCTGGCAGACCGGCTGATTACTTTGCAGCAAGGGGTGCTCCCATTCATCATGCAACTCAAGAACTTACCTCTTATGGTGGAAGAATGGATGCCGATCCTCGGGACTTGTCTACAATGACTGGTCCTTCCTATAGTGGACAACATCAGACATCCATTCTAGGGGCAGTACCTCGAAGAAATGCTGACGATCTAACGTATGCACAAGGCTCAACTGCTGGAGGCTACGGGGTAAGCCTGCCCCCTGGTAGGGACTATGTAACAGGGAAAGGCCTCCGTGGCACGATGCTTGAATCTGATTATCAAAGTAGCCTTTTGTCACGCAGTACACATCCAGTTGTTGGAGGAGCCAGGATTGATGAACGTAATGATGAGAGGATTGGCTTCCGGAGGGAGCATGAGATAAGGGAGGAGGAACGGCGTAGGGAACATTTGCATGAGAGAGAGAGAGAACGAGAGAAGGAGAAGGAGCGAGAACGAGAAAGGGAAAGAGCACGTGAAAGGGAAAGACTTCTGGAGCGTCGGACCAAGGAGAGAGAGCGTGAACGTGAACGTGAACGTGAACGTGAACGAGAACGAGAACGAGAACGAGAAAGAGATCGAGAAAGTGAACACAAACGCGCATCTGAAATTAAGCGTGATCGGACTCCACCAAGAACTACTAAAGACCGCCGTGGAACTTCTTTGGTTAGGGAAGAGAGATCTTTACAACGAGAATCCCCACGTCAGGAGGCTTTACATAGGTGGATCTTGATTTTTCTTTTTTTCTTTTTTTTTTTTTTTGGTAAATTTGGCTTTGCGTCCTGCTACAGTTCTGAATGGATTGCTGCTTCATATGTGGTGCAACCTTCTTAACTAACTGTGTGCTCTGTTATGCTGAAGGAGACACTCACCTGTTAGACAAAAAAGAAGAGAATATATCTGCAAGGTAAAACCATTTGAGAACTTAGTTATTCAGTGATGTTGGGTGTTTCAGACATGTGGTTTGGGCTTGCGAGCTCCTCCGTACTGAGATCCTCTGCTTTTCATCTTCCATTCAAGTTTATGGGATCTTATTCTGCTTCGTATCATCCTTTCTTCTTGGATGAGAATTCTTCCTGTGATAGTAATCTTTTCCATTACTTCATATGCTCGTTTGAGATATTAACCCAGGGTTTCTTGCTGCTTTGACTCTTCAAACTTGTATAGGATTTCTCATTGCTTGGTTCTTCAAACTTGTCTGGGGTTTCTAATTGCTTGAATTCTTCCAATTCTGACATCCTTTATACCTGCAGCTGCAATTGTTTTGGATTTCTATTTCCTGCTTTTCGTTTTGGTAAATTCTAAATATTGGAACTGTGGACATTCGTTGAGATATTCATTTTTTCCTTTTCCAGGGGTTGTATTATTCTTTTTCTGGAAATTATTCACATCTTGTAGATATTCCCTACGGTTCTACTTCCAGGATCTCTTTTTGTATTTTAGATATCAATTTTGAGAAATCTTCTTCTGTGGTTATCTTCAGACAGCCTTCAATATGCGATTGATTTTTTCCATGGCTAATTTCAGAATGTGCTTTGTTTTTAGTGGACTTTATTTTTCCATGTGACCCATGCTGGAGTTCTTTATTAGGAGTGAAAGATTATTAATTATTTCAAGAATTAGATACATGGAACCAAAATGAACTTTTTTATGATGATGATATAGTTATATTCTCTTCTATTTGATTATTCATGGTTACTGCTGCATTCATTCATTTTGTGCTATTGAGAGTTGTCTTTATTACTCTCTGTAATCTTGTTTACTTTCAGTTGCACCCATCAAGCTTGGTGGAAGTTGGAAGGGATTACTTATCTATAAGCAAGCGGTATCCAAGGCTATTCATATCCCCTGAGTTCTCCAAGGTGTTGTCGAATTTCTTTTTCTTGTAAGAAATTTCATTATGCTGATATTGGTCCGAATGTGAGTATGACTGTTTATCTTCAGGTTGTTGTGAACTGGCCAAAAGGACATTTAAAATTATCTTTCCACACTCCTGTTAGGTACTGCTATGTTTTCCGTAACTAAGTAGCCTTTGATATTTGAAGTTCCTTGTTCTCTCCTCTTCATATATATATGAGGACCCTCATCCTCTGTATATTTCTCTTCTTTCTGTCTGTATGGTAGTATAACTATAATTTTATTATTATATTTGGTGGAGCAGTTTTGAACATGGCTTCGTGGAGGTAAAGAATGGTGCTGAGCAGAAAACACCATCTTCTAAGCCCCTAGCAGATGAATCAAAGAAATCTGGATGTGGTAGTACCATTTGGAATGCAAAGGTAAATAGCATCAGAATTCAGAAATATGTAGCTACTTAGTGTCCCTATACTTCATTTGTTGAAGCAATTGTATATGATGTGGCATTTGCATTGTTATGTTTAATTTTTTACTGATCATAGGATCAGCAAGAGCTATATGTCAGAAATTAGTGAAGAAAGACAATTATCAATTATTTGTTTTAAATACATACCATGAGCATGGTAGCTCATCTATGAGGACATATGTTGGTGTATGACACTAATTTGTCATAAATGATTAAATATATACATAGAAAAAGTTTCTCTTAAAGAATTGGTTTGCTACCTTGTAAGTACTACACGATCCATGCCCGGTAGACTGGTTTTATATGATGACCTACTTGCTTCTTTATGGGAAATAATGCTTCCTTTTTGTATGATCTTTCTTAACTTTTGGTTCTTTGATCGTGAGAAGATCTAATACAAGGCTGGAATTAAGTTTCCGTGTTGTGAATCTGTTTTCAAGTGCAAGCTACTTAGTATACGTTGTTGTGATTCTGTTTTCAAGTGCAAGTTACTTAGTATATGTACTATTGAAGGGCCTTGGTGACAGCAATATTTGTAGCTGTGTGAACATGTGGTCATAGGTTTGAGTTGTGGAAATAGCCTCAATGTATGTGGGTACGGTTGGTACAATAGATGCACTGTGGCTCCGCCGTTTTGCAGGTCCTTGCATAAGTGTTCCGTTCATGCATTGTGCTGCCCCCTCTTCTTTTCTTTTCGTTGTCCTTTTCTTTTGGGTGATACTAAAACAGCTCAATATTTGTTTGCATTGAGGCTTTTTGTTACATTTTCTTCCTGAAATTATAGGCTGCGTATGAGTAAAAGAATCTTATTTGTGTTTGGTCGACCTCTTCTTTTTAATTGCTTTTAGAGTTCTTGTCTACTTATGTCGAAGTGCTGATAAAATCAAGGTTCTTCCTTTGCTCTATATTCTCCTTCTTGTAATATATATGTGTGTATGTGTGTGTGTGTGTGTGTGTATTCCTGTTAACCTGTAAAAAGTACACATTTTAATTTTGTTTAGGTATTTTGCCTTTGTTCAGTGGTTGCGTCACATTTTATATTTATTTTAATGACATAGTTCCTAAGATAAGCATTGCATCTTTGGTCAAACTATCTTTGTAATTTCAGTTGGAATTGTCTAAGAATTCTCATTTTGCCATATCTTTTTTCCCTCTTAAAATGTGTTGGTGTCCTACTCGTGCAGGTGATTCTGATGAGTGGAATTAGTAAGGATGCTTTGGAAGATCTATCTTCCGATAAAAGCTTTGAGGACCGCATACCCCACATCAACAATATCCTTAGGTTTGCTTTTCTTAGAAAAGACCGTTCTTTTATGGCAATTGGAGGTCCGTGGGATGTTGCTGATGGTGGGGATCCATCTGTTGATGATTCTTCCTTGATTCAAACTGCTCTTAGGTCAGTGCTCCTACCAGAATTGTCAGTGGAAAATGATTTTTGTTATTCTAAGCTCAAAGATAAAAAGAAAAATCATGTCAACTTGTGGCAACGGTTTTATCTGCACAGATATGCCAAGGACTTGACTAGACTTGAGTTAAATGCTTGCCAGCACTGGAATCGTTTCCTTGAGGTAAAGTTTACTTTCACCATAATTAGTGCTTCCTACTGATGTAGGCCTACAAATGTTAGCCTATTGTGGAAGACCTCCTTGCATTATATTATGTACTGTGTTTTTAGTCCACATAGCTATTTGCTGCCTGTGGGCCTTCTGCACCTCTTTCTCATCAGTAGTTTATCATACCAAAAAAGAGGAAAAAATATAGCATAAAGCGAAGGAAGAATAAAAAGTGAAGAAAAGAAAAGAAAACAGTTGGGGTTTGGTATAATTCAAAAATTTATATGATCTTGCTATTGGACATTGATGCAGTGTTTGGTTTTGGCTGGAAAGCATCTGTCTTTTGGCTAGTTTGTTATAATATAATTATATGCTGTTATTTAAGGTTGGTTTGATCGAAAGGTGTTATGTCCCACCCTTATCTCAAGTCTTGGTTATACTTCAGCTCTTTCTTTAAGTGGTTGTCATAATGGGAGTTGGTTTTGAGGTTTATTACACTTTTGACCTTTTGCATCTTTGGTTTTCTTCTTGGCCTCACAAGACAATATATGGTAAAGAGAGAGGTCACATGCAGCAAAAAGCACAAGTTCTTTTAAGAAAATAAAAGCTCGATATAGTATTTACGAGTTTCTACACCACTTTAAGGTAGTGTAACCTTGAAAAGATTGGTAACAGCCACCTAAGGAGCAGCAAGCCAACTAGGATGATACGAGATCATTTTAATTTTTTTTTGTAATTGTCTCTAAAAATTCTATTATTTCATTTAGTCTAAATGATCCCAATGACGGTGTATCTTCAATAATCTTAATTGAGAACTGTAAGATGGGTATGTTTGTCTTGTTGGTGATTAGATGAACTCCTTACTGTCATCATACTTGTGGCAGATTTAAGGACAAAAGTCCATTCCAATGAGCCCATTGGAGAAGGTACAGTGGCTGAAAAGGTGATGCACTAACTTACCAATTTTTTAGAATATGCACTTACGAGAAGAGATATCCATGTCTTGGACTCTCCACTATGACTTGTGTGTTATGCTTACCATAGACCACCTAAAGTTTTGAGTTCAGAAGAAATATGAGTTTTCCAAAATGGAAGAGTGTTAAAGGACCATTTGGTGGGCATAAGTGCGATGTTGGAAGAAGATTTGTTGTATGAGTCATCTATTAGAATCAAGAATCAAGCGTTTTATCATTATGAAATTGACTATAATTGACCTTCCGCGCTAATAATGAGACTATTTAGGAAGTGGAAATTCCATGAGAGAATAGCTTGCTACCAGCATAATTATTAAAAAGAAGGCACTACTCAAAGATGATTCAAGCAACAGAATAGATGGCTGGAAATAAAGAAGTAAAATTTGAGGAGTCAATCAATAGATCAATCTTCTTTGAGTTTAATTATCTCCCTAGTTCTGTTACGATAAAGAAATCTGGTGCCAAATCATAAAAACACATCAAATAGGAAACAAAGCTCTCTCAATGGGATATAGAAACACCAACTAAAGAGAAATTTGAGAAAGTAAAGCTCATCACAAAGACAAGTCTCAAGGAATACAAATACACCATCCTTTCAACAAGTCAAGGATACTGAACTAGAGAAATCACTCACCACTCTAAGGACTTCACGAAAGAGATCCAAAGTTAGAACTACTCAAAAGATCTATTTTTATTTACAAAATGACAAAAAGCGTGAGTGATCTCCAAACAACTCATTTATTTAAAGATATCCTTGTAACAAGTCTTCAAACATAGAAAACACAATAAAGAGTTAATGTCTTGCCTTGGAATAACTTTACAAGCATGAAACTTTGCAACACATCTAGAACATACACTGAAAGCAAACAAAAATTAACTAAGCGCATTAACAAATAAAGCATAAATACACCTTGAGAAAGAAAGTCATAACTTTCTTTAGGAATCTTCAATTCCAACTCTTCAAAATTCAAATTTGAAGCTGAAATACTAATCTCTCGGATGACCTATGACATGCCTATAACATGCCCCTTAACTGCAAAATAATAAAAAGTTGTGGCATATTAAAAGCACCATTTTTGAAGAATCCAATTACCTAACAAATCACGGTGAAAATTGGAACCTTTTTGTACCATGATCCAAGTTGAGAAAATTGTACACTTCTGTGTCAATCCCCCTAGGTTGGAAAAGAATTTTTATTTTATTTTGAAAGGAAACAAGCGAGTTGGAAAATATTTGACCCCAATTCTAAGCCAATAGCATTGCCATAATAAGGAGACAAATTAACAACACTAAAGATAACACCATAGGCATTTGATAACTTGATTTCATATGCATTTTCCGCAATTTGTTCAAGAACTTTAAATGGGCCATCAGCTCTAGGCTTCATCTTCTCATACTTCCCTTGAGGAAAATGCTCCTCTTTGAGATGTACCCATGTCGAGTTTCGTTCTTTGAACTTGACATGCTTGCAATGCCTTTTTTTTTGTTTGTTTTTTGTTTTTTAACGTTCTTGAACATGTACTTGTGACTTCTTGAGTCCAACAACTCTAGCATCAACATCTCCTCTAAAATCTTTATTAATAGCAATAGAAGTCATGATATGAAAATTAGTCGAAGTTTGGCAAAATTAGCTAAATTAATTAGATAATTTCGACAATTGAAGTGAAATTTACAGGTAGTTGTAAAATTACAAAATTTCGTGAAATTTTTGAAAAAATCGATGAAATTTACCTAATATCAAAGTTTCGACTATTTTTACAAAAAAAAGCGTAAAAGTTGTAAAAAAGGACGTTGTTTATGAAAGATTTGGTGCATAGAGATTCTTCTACATAATCATGAAGATTGTAAAAAAAAATTCTCTCTATAAATAAAGAAGATTGAAGACGAGATATGTGCAATTGGCAAGTGACAGTCCAAAAGAAAGCAGAACGAGTTGTAGCCTCAATGAGAGATGATAGAGGGAAGAAGAAGAAGAGAAAAGTAAGTTGAAAGGCTATGAGGAGAGACATTAAGAGAAGAGCGAGAAACGAGAGCCATCTATTGTAATCGATAGAGAAGATCAAATATACTTGCGTTTGTGGTCATTACGGTTTGACAATAAGTTTCTTTCTTTCTTTTTTTTTTTTTTTAATTACAGTTTTAAGTTAACATGCACAATGTGCATTACACATTATTAATGTTAAAATACACGTTAGAAACTATTATATTTATACTTTTATTTATAAAATGTATTTATTTATGTTTGTTTTCATCATTTTCAATAGAAATTATGCATATTTTAACATTTATATAGTTTTTTTTTTAAACTTTTCTAAGTAGATAAATTATTACTAATTTTTTTTTTCGAATTTCTCGAACTTTTCGAATTAATTTTAATTTTTAAGAGGTCAAGTTTGGGGCAAAGTTGAATTTTCGTGCCTTGATAGAAACCAAATCTAAAGACTGATCAAATTCTTGCCACATGCTACTTCAAATGGACTATGAAATGGATTGCTCCACATTATGTAGTAAGAGGCCCTTTTTTTAATTATTAATGTGTGTGTGTGGCATTTTATGTGTATCAACGGCCACATACAAGTCTAACATTCCATTATATCATATCTCCAAATAAAATATTATAATAAACTAAGAGCCACGTGTAGCAGAACTGAAGGAGTATCTTGAAGCTTGGTATCATAATCATGGTATGAACATTAGCCGAAGTTTGGTGAAATTAGTCGAATTAATTAAGTAATTTGGATAATCTAAGTGAAGTTCATAGGTAATTGTAAAATTATAAAATTTCGTAGGAATCTTTGAAAAAATCGGCGAAGTTTAACTAAAATTGAAGTTTTGACGAATTCTGCAAAAAAAAAAAAAGCATAAAAGTTGTAAAAAAAGAACCTTTTTTTATGCAAGAATCTATTTAGTGCATAGAGATTCTTTTATATGATTATAGAGATTGTCAAAAAAATCTTTCTATAAATGAAGAACATTGAAGGCAAGATACGTGCAATTGACAAGTGACAATCTAAAAGAAAGAAGAACGAGTTGTAGCCTCGAGGAGAGATGATAGAAAGAAAAAAAAAGAACACAAAAATAAGCGAGAGCCTAAGAGGAGAGGTGTTGAGGGAAGAACAAGAAATAAGAATCATCTATTGTAATCAATAGAGAAGATCGAATATACTTGCGCTTGTAGTTACTAGCGAGTCAATGATCAATCAAATTAAGGTTTATGTTTGCAAGACCATTAGGATTTGACAATAAGTTCATTTATTTTTTCTTTTTTTATAACAATTTTAATTTAATATGCACAATGTGCATTAAACATTGTTAATGTTAAAATATATGTTAGAAACCATTATATCTATACTTTTATATGTAAAATAAATTTTTTTATATCTGTTTTCATCATTTTCAATAGAAATTGTTTATATTTTAGCATTTACAAGATCTTTTTTAAACTTTTCTAAGTTGACAAAGTTTTACAAAAATTCTTTTGAATTTTTCAAAGTATTCGAATTAATTCTAATTTTTAAAGGTCAAAGTTTGTGGCGCAGTCGAATTTTCGTTCCTTGATCATAATCAAAATTAAGTCCAAGATACAATGCCTCGATGAACAAGAAATGTAACATTAGCACACCATAGCTACATAGTTATTCAAAAATATTTACCTAGAAGGAATACAATTAACACACTATCCCTTAGAACAATGAATCAGTGTGGTCCTCAGTAGTGTCTAGCTCCTTTGTACCTGATAGTCATGGTAGTGTTCTCTCAACACCTCTTTCTTGAGTGCCTCATTATCAAAATTTTGCAACTCTTCAATACTGTTTGAAAAATGATGGTATGGGAATAAAGGTTATCCACAATCCACTCATGGGACACGCCTTGCAAAACCCACTCACCTTGGAGAGAAATGAATTATGTGATTTAAAAATATTTTCTTATTACTCTTGCTATTTTAGTTTCTAAGTCTTGGAAGGATAGTTCTTGATATCAGTCAAAATGTACTTTTCAGCAAATTTTTCCCTAACTTCCTTATGTACTAAGATTTGTACTTGTTAACAAGGTAATTTCATTGTTGTCATACAAATAAGTCATCATTTATCATTTACCTTCAACTTACCAATAATGAGAAATAAATAAACAAATATCATGCAAGAAATAATCATATTGTTTTGTGTAAATGAACAACGATTGCTATTTGAATGATGCATGCCAGTGTGTTGATTTAATAGTATCAAAACAAAGTCATAGTGATCATACACAAATGTGTTAAATTAAAATTGAATCGTTAAAGCGTTAAGGACAAAATTTAAATCTAATCATAAATTGTAAGGATATTTTTTTTTGTAAATTTTTCTCTAGTCTACAATTTTTATATGCATGTCTAATAATTTAAAATAATTCTAAAACTCATTTCTCGTAAAAATATATCAAAAGAATAATTTATTACCTATACATCATCTTTTCCTTTTTTAAAGAAAAGTTTTTCAAACATTTATTAAATACCAAGGTCTTATGAAAAATTTTGTATTTTTCTTAATCACATTCGTCGTAATCACAATATCATGGCTTGCGTCAAGTTGCACAACTTAAATTTAGTCGTGCAATTGTAATAGTGATAATATAAAGAAGACTAGTGGTGCGCTTGTGGTTTTGTGCTTGTACATAGATTTCCCTTATGAATCCTTCCAATATCAAGCTTATCAATAAATAACTCTATTTGCCGTGAGATCCTCTTGCTTAGCAATTGCTTATTTTTCCACTCTAAGCATGACAAGAACTTCGTCTCACCAATATTTTCTTCGACCACTAGCAATATGATTGCTTTTGCAACACCCTAGTTAGAGTATCTTCGTCTTTGTATTAACCAAGCGAGGAGGTTATTGGTAAAACTTTGAATTATTTTCTTTGAATAAAGCTCGAGTTACCTGTAGCACAACTAATGCGGACCTCAAACAAAGAAGCCTAAGACTAGGGAATCACAAGGGAACAAGAATCGGATGATTATCTTCAAATCAAACAGTGGAGAACTTGAGCATACCTAAACTTGTTGATTAGCACCCGAGTTATAGATTTGATCTCCACAAGTAATCTTGATAAGACTAGATTTTTTTTTTTGAGAAAGAACTTAGTAGGGAAATTCTCTCCAACGTGAAGAACACTAAAAAAAAAAAAAAATTCCTCCTACAAAAATGTACATATAATCACCCTTATATTGGCAAAGTTTGAGAATGCAACCTATAACCCTAAAAAAAGTATAATGAAAAGATATTTTGACCTTAATAAAAAAGATATTTTGACCTAATTTACCAAGCTGCCTAATAAGAATAAGCCCAATAACCAATTAACAAGCCCAAGCATCTCAGCGTAACTCCAAGCAAAAATGTCAAAGTCTTCCTTAACTTAAGGAGCTTGACGTATTGTTCAGTAATTACGTCTACGTAGGCCCAAACAACTTGTTTAAGTCATAAACTGGCCCATTATACAAGAAACAACTTCAATAAGCTCGAATAAAGTTAAAAATGTGTGACTAACATAAAATAAACCACAAACTAAAATTAAACTAATTCTTGGTGTTGAAACTCCATGCAATTAGGTTCACTCCAATTGTACATGTTCAAATGACTTTGATCATCGTATGCGCAATGCAACTAGGTTTGGACATTATTCACCTCTTGATCAATTTCCACGCTTAAATCATCTTCTTGTACATGTAGAATGCATGTTAGAATTTGTTGATCCTCACAAGCTTGATGGTTGCTTCATGGCACTGAATGTTTTCAATTAATCTTTGTAAAGCTTGTTTCATCTTCTTAGCTTTTGACATAGTCATCAGTTCTCTAATCCCTTGCAATCAATCATTGAGTGTTTTAAAGCTGGAGCAATGTTGCTAGCTTGATCTCCATCGTGTATGCCAATCCAATACTATCATAAATAATGTTTTAGTGATAATATGAAGAAGACAAGTCGGTATTTATGTGCCCATACATTGATTTCCTCATTAATCCTCTGAATAACATGCTCATGAATAAATAACTCAACTTGCCTCGATATTTGCTCTCCTAACATTTATTTAAGTTTTCACTTTAACCATGATCAGAACCTTTTCCCATCAATTTTTCTTGAACCTTAGCAATATGACTAGTTTACTGACACCCCAATTAGGCAATCTTGTTCCTTATATTAATCGAGCAAGGAGATTCTCATTAGAACCCTGAATTATCTACTTTTAGACAAAGCTGTGATTACTTTTGACTTCAACTTTTTTGCATGAAGTGCTTGTAGCATACTGTGTTGGCCCAACACACTCAGCATCTTATAATTTGCTTGATTTCTAAGTAGCACAACCCCTACTAAATTTATCTATTGGGAGGGGACAGGGATCAACTAATCTCTTTGTGAAACAATTGACCCACTAATTTGTTTGTCAAATGATTGACCTACTAATATGTATGTCAAACAATGGACCCACTAATTTGCTGGTCAGATGGAACCTACTGTACACTCCAGACGCTTATATGAAATTTGTTGATACTCTAGAGATACAAAGTTAAGCTAATTCTCGTGTCTAAGCCAATTAGGCAAACATGTATCTTAGCGTCTGATTGCTGCAATCGTTTAATCATTACACATCTTTTATCAAACAAACGATTGATTAATGCAACAATATGTGAGTGATTAATAAATTCAAAAAATCATGCAAAGATGCATGCATATATAAGTAGGATATTCTACAAAATTATTTTCCTTTTCTTTGAAATACAATTTTCTCATATGATGCTAAATCAAAGCTCAAAAATTGGTTAATCATCGCCTTCATAGCTAATTATTTGCTAATTTTTTTTTTTTTGGGAAAAAAATGTATTGAATCTATATCATAAGCACTGTTTTTAAAAGTATCGGTAGAACATCGAAGAAACCTAATAAGTTGCCTTAATTGACTAACCAATATGTAAGAAGAAACCTTATAATTAACTGTAGTCAAATATCATATTTTAAATAATTTATTGTAGATCGATGATGCTATTATGTATTTTATTTGATATGATAATTTATTATTTTTCAAATACTTACAATTAGCATATATGGTAGAACGTGTTATATGTGTTACATGTGTAACATTTTCCAACCTTAGTGATATACGCAAAATAATTTTTTTTTTCTTTGTTTGTTTTAATTATTATTTTGGAGATTTTTAAAACTGAACTCCTTATCAAAATCATAGGGTTAGTGATTAATATTTAGTACTAATTCCTTTTAATCTCTTTCTAATAAATTTTCGTCATCTTGGTAGTTTATTTACGTTTCAAGTCTAATTAATTTGTTCTTATTGATCTTATGAGATCCATTTAATTTAAATAGGTCGAATTATTGTAGCGTAATATAATTTATTGGTCCTATGGATTAATTAACAATAGACTTATTAAGCCTAATTTGATTTTGATGTAGTCAAATTGGTTAATTTGGGTTAAATTGGTTTGTCTCCCAAAATTGCTTTAAAGTTGACTAATTAGATTTATGATTTAGGGTTAATTAATTTATTAAATTTAATCAACATCTATTTACTTTAATACTATATTTATGGGGTAATATTGTTTAATAAGTTATGTTTTTTGATTGAGATTAGTGAAGTATAATGTATTTTATTTTAGCAGGTTTAACTTATGAAGTTAGAGGACAAATTTAATTGAGTCAATTTGTTACATTACTGACAATTATTCATATTTACTTTATTTATTTATTTATTCTTCTACTTGGTATTCTTAGACCTCATAAGTAACTTCAAGATTAATCACTAGTTTTATAAATTTAACCTTTGGAAATGCGTTTAAACTCCTATCATTTTGGCCATTTTTCCTATGTTGTGTGACCTTTATTATGAATGGATTACTCAAGTCTCCTACTTAACTTACAATGTGATTGAAATTGGTC
Source organism: Tinospora cordifolia (assembly GCA_030144865.1). NCBI lineage: Eukaryota > Viridiplantae > Streptophyta > Magnoliopsida > Ranunculales > Menispermaceae > Tinospora > Tinospora cordifolia. Next base: position 39,508 of record JAJIYU010000266.1, on the reverse strand, counting down.
AAGTCAAGGAGGGTTTGACCTGGTTAAGTCTAGTCAAACACTTTACTAATTTGACATCTTAGTTTTCTTAAATAAGTTTTTCTTAGCCACTCATCTAAATACTATTTTCTTTTTTTTGTTATTTTTATTGTGGCCTAAAATCATTTGTCTATATATTCCTTTTTATCTTTTTCCTATTTGGGGCCATTTCTATTTTAAAATATTCAAGTGTTCTATTTACTTCAATTAAACTCAAGGAGGTCTGGGTTCAAAGGTGGTTTGACGGGGTCAAGTTTGGTTTATTGTTTACACTTCACCATCTTCATTTTAACACCTCACTGAACAGTTTCACAACCATTTTCTTATTGACTCATTTCTCTTGATTATCTTCACCCCATGATTCATGATTTTAATATTTTGATCTTCTTACTTTTGATTCAACTAAGCCACATACGTAATCTAACTAATTTAAAGGGCGGAATGTGCTCCAGACATTGTTATTCACAAACTGTCATTTTCTCCCATGGTGAATAAGGCATGTTCTACCCTTATTTTAGCATGAATTACACCACAATTTTTCATGGTTTTAACTCGTATATTCTTCTCTCATCTTTCTTTTCTAAGAATCATTAGCTCATGGCCTCAATAGATTTGATTTAGGCAGAGAAATCTGAACAGGGTTTGCTACAATACAGTTCTTCATTTTCCAGACTATGTAGCCATATTCCTAACCTTTTTCTTTTTGTGTTTCCAACATTTATTTCGTCCCATTCTTTTTTCACTTTTGTCCTCCACATTTCCTAGCTTCTCTATCTCATACTTGACACATCTGGTAATAGTATTTATATGGATAAAATGGTAGTCAAAATTGGCTATTGGATCATGTCTAAAAATTACCCTTTTTTTTCCTACAGATAGTCATGGACTGCATAGATTAAACGACACATAAATGACAAATGCAAGATATTAAGTGCATTAACACGGAAGGAACAAAAGTAGATGATGAGAAAGGTAAAATGAGGAGGAAATACCTGTCTTAGTTAGAGATCTCCTTGTTAAAAAAATGGTTGGAAAACACCATTTACTCACTTCCTTTTTCTCTCTTTCTCTTTTTTTTTTCTTGCTTCTCTCTCTTTTGTCTCCCTTTTCCTTTCTCTTTCATGTTGGCAAAAGAGTAACCCAAGGATTATCCTTGTCTTTTATGGGTCAAGGGGTTATTACAAATTTTCTTCATTTGTTTTTGGTATGTTATGTGTATATGAGCAATTATTTATTCTTGAAGCCACTCGTCTCATCAAGGTCAAGTTAACTCATGCAAATCATCTTCCATGATATCAATTCATGTATTGATCAAGTGGTGTGCTCCATTAAGATGACTCACACTTGTCTTTCACATGATGTGATTTGCCTTGATGTGTGTAATCAATCTTGATTCATGCAACCAACCTTGCTTTGCGTGTTTGATGTTCTATTTGAACATAGTTAGTTGCGTTGGATGTGTAGTGATGTTCCTGTCAATTGGATGTTCGTTTTTGTATTAAAATTCTTAGTATTTTAAGATTTAATAATTTTGACCTATTTCTACTGTTTGAAACTATTAAATTGGGCGGATTGACCAGAAAGGTACTTTGCGAAATTTTAAAGCAAAATTAACTTTAGTTTGTCAAATGCATGAGGGTATTACTTCTCAATTATGCTGATTGATACTGTCAACCAGGTCTACAATCATATGCCAATTATCTTGACATATGACAATATGTCATAGATTGTGATTTTTACTTTGACTTCTAGAGTAATTGTAACCAAAATCCACTAAGGTAAGATAAGATCCAGTGCCAAATATGGGGCATGAGCTACTGGTAGTGATGTACGTAATCTTGAATTTTTGCCACATGACACTCTACTTTGTATCACATGCCTTGCAACATCCCACATCATTTTAGGCTAGTAAAATATTTCTTCAACAAGAACTAGTGTCTTGTCTCTCCCAGAATGACCACTCATCCCACTATCATGAGCTTTCATGATAATAGTTTGTATTAAATAACACTAAGGCACACTTTTTGCACGTTACAAGGATATCCGTCATGCATTACAAACTGATCAAACGGACGCTTTTTTGCACGTTTGCCAAATACTGCATAAATATGTATCAACCACATACTAGTCCTTTAAAGCTTTGAACCATTCAACCTCCATTGTGGACACTAGACAATAAGGTATGCTTTCAACTCAAACCGTCAATCGCCACATTTTGAAGTCTTGCTTTGTACTTATTTATGAAGTTATAGGTTGAAGAAACTCTACCTGTATGGCATGTGTTCGGTTAAGCTTATGTTTGCCATTCATTCAGTGCGTTATGGTTTGAATAGAGAACAAATGGCTTGGCAAGAAGATTTTGATTCCAATGAATCAAAGCTCTATAAATTGTATAGAACTCTGTCACGTCTTACTCTTTCTAAAAAGTGCAGTTGGCTTCCTCTTTTGACTTAGACCAACACCAACACCTTCATTAGAGGCAATGAGGCATCACATTCAACCTACTTTTGAGAAGTTTGGAAGTGAGAGTATTGGAGATTTAGTCACCTTCTTTTTCATAAGCTCAAAGCTTCTCTTAACTTCTTTTAGTCATTTGAAGCCATCTCCCTTCAATACTTAGTAATGGGAGTGACAATTGAGCTAAAGCCCTTAATAAATCGCCAATAAAATGAAGCTAGGTCATGGAAGCTATGAATATCATGACGAGTTTTGGTTTAGGTCAAATTAGAATGGCCTCCACCTTGCTATGATCCATCTCAATTGCCATATTTAGACGCCACATAGGTAGGGATGTAAGCAACCCAACCACTCTGGCCATTTTGGGTTTGGCTTAGTGGGTATGTCGGGTTGGTCGGGTCACTCATTTAAGGGATTTGACCAAATCGAGTCGGGTAATAGTGAAAGATGAAAGATCCTTTTATATAATAAAAGCTCAACTTCTTCTTCTTCATAAGTAATGTGTGACTAAAAAAAGAGAAAACAATTGCAAAACTTACATGAGAGAAATTTTCATCTCTATGCGCTTGTAAATTAACAAATTATATGTGACTAAAATGAGGGGAAGAAGAGAGATTTTAGCATATGTAAAAGAAAATTATTAAATAATATATGATTTAGTTATACCTTTATAATTATATCATAGTAGTATAAATTTATGTTTATAAGTATATTTTAAGAATTTAAGTTTTGACATAATATCATATAATTGGTGATGAGAACTAATTACTTATACACCTTTTTATTTTTTATATCTTAATTGTTATGACATTAAAATATATTAATTTAAAGTTGCTTAAGTTTTTACTATTATATCATATTAGAAAATAATGTACGTGTATCATACACGTCTTTTATTATTTAGTGGATGTGTCAAATATTATTTATATGTTGGTTCTTTTTACATTTATAATGAAACATTATTTTGATAGTTATCAAGCTATAAATAAATATTGTTAAGTCAAATGTTTTATAATTTTTTAAACACATTTATTTTACAAATTTTAACAAATATACATTATACCCAACTTTTATTTGCATTTTCATATGTATCAAATTTAATTAGCATTATAATTGTTACTTGAAATATATTGTAAGTGCAAGTATAATTTTTTTTTACTAAAAATAAACCAATTTGAATATGTTACTTCAAACTTTTATTATATTATATGAATAATTTTAACATATAATATACCTAACTTTAATGCATTATCATGATATTATAATTAATATTTTATAAGAATAGATTATTTTTAATACATATTTTATACCCAACTTTAAATTGTTTTATAGTCACATCACAACTTTAAATATTAATGTAGACTACGCTTTTATGAGATTAAAATATATTAAATATAAATATTATACTGAATTGGCTATTTTATTGTCTCATTACAGCTTGTTTCTAATAACTTTGGTAGATTTATATAATGAACATTAAACAATATTTGAAAAAGAATAAAAAAATTTTAACTCACTAGAAGTTTGCTTGTTTTGAAAGAAAAAAAGAACTTGTAAAGTTATAAGAATGGTAAATTAAGCTTATGTAGGAGGAGTATTCTCCAACTTTTTTCATTGAAGCAATTTGAGACTACAAGTTGAGATAAATCTTTACTTGTACTCTTCTTAAAAGTTTGTTTCTTTTGATAAGAAAAAAGTGAAAAATACATTTTTAGCTTTTAGTATGACATTGCTTGGGTAAAAATGTTAAGAAGTTGTATTTCTATATAAACTCATTTCCTTTTTCACTCAACTCAACCTAAAAGAGAGTCATAATTTATTAAGAGGCTTTAAATGAAAAGTTTTAGTGCATAATTGTATTTAAAACTTCTCTTAGATCATTTCATATGATTTTTTTAATAGATTTTAATAAAAAAAATTTGTTCAACCCAATCAACCTGACCCAACATCAGGTCAGTTGGGTTGGCCTCCCAATGCAAGCCGACCTAATCGGGTTGGGTGAGATTATGGGTTGAAACCTGACATGACTCGACTTAACCGATTACACCCCTACACATAGCCTAATAAAACACGACTACTAGTAAAGAACATGTTGTCACAAAGTTTCTGTTCTCACAAGATGGCAAAAGGCTGTTGCATATGATTCAAATGTTGTCCTTCATGCTTGCTATACACAAGAATGTTATCAATGTAAACAGCAATAAAATGCCCAATAGATGGTTTAAGAATGTGACTTATAAGCCGCATTGATGTTTAGGAGCATGAGAGAGACCAAATGACATCATCATCCATTCATAAAGTCCATCTTGTGTCTTGAAGGCTATTTTCTACTCATCCCATTTTCTCATTCTTCTTAGTGAGATATGGGAAGAATCTCAGTCTCTTGCATCTTTTTGGATCGGTAACTATCCTCTATCTCTGGGGTATTCTATGTCGAATTGGCTTAGAGGTTGGGGCAATGTCTTGTAGCTGGGTTGGGGCGTCTGAGTGAGTTGGGTGTGTTTCGTAGGGGGTTTTCCTTGCATGAAGAGTGGATGTAAATTCGAAGCTACAAAATTTTGCTAAAATAATTCAAAAAAGTTCAAAAAATTTAACAATGTTCAATAAAATTATCATTTTTAATTAAAAAATGCAAAAAATTGATAGAATTTAACAAAATTAGATGAAATTTTACATAGAAACAGAAAAGAAGTTATTTTGTTAATGGTAAATACTAATAATTAAGTTTATTTTCAACCATATCAACCAATATAGTAATTTAAGTTTAAAATTTTGATAAGCTACAAATTATAGATTATTTAATATGCTTTGCCAAAATGATAAAAAAGAAGCAAAGAAATAAATAAAGTTGAAATTAGATAGAACCTTAAAAAAATTATAAATGTTTGTAAAGCTATTTTATTTTAATTAACTCTTATAAGACAAAATTGACAATGCTATCAATGCAAAAAGACGATCTTGCACGATAAGCTTCTATAAGGTAAAGGCTGGGCCTAGTCAAGGACTAGGTGGGTTTAAGGTAGACTATGAAATAATTATTTAGAGGTTCTTAAAGAAATAGTGATTAACTTATTGGTCACTCACTTTATATATATATATATATATATATATAATGTTATTGATTTATTTTATAAATTTATAATTTACATATGATTATATATATGAAATTATAAATAAAAGATAGATAGTATATCAAAATAAACCCATCATTACAATCCAAAAATTCTCATAAATACGAACATATTACAAACGACTTTATGTTCATCAATTATCAAGAAGAGTAATTTATTTGGGAACTTCAATATTGACATCTTCCAACATATTGTCATCATCAGGATCATTGTTATCAATGTCTTTCGTATAAAACTCATCATCTTTGCTAGAATCGGATGAAGCAAAATTTGCTCTTCTTCTTGCCTTTAGCTCCCATCTACATCTATGTGTCGTCTTGGTCTTCTAGTGTGGTGCCTTAAAACTGTAGGACTCGAAGCTTTTTGCACTTGTGCTCATGTTAAATCTTCTTCTTCATGAACTCTTTGATATATTTAGTTTGCCACTCATTACTACCATCAATATCATCCAAAAGAATTGGGTTGAATTTTTCCTTCTTATGGAGTTGTTCCATAACTTTCGATTTTAAGCACATATACTAGATCATTCAACTTTTTTGCTATAATTTGCTCTTTTTTCTCAAATGGATTTGTGACTATATAAAGGAATGTAGTAAACTAAAAGCTTAAGCAAAAATACCTATCATGTGCTCGAACACACTCCAATTTTCTTTCACATCCACTAACACTACACGCTAGAGGAAGACGTATTAAAGTCAAAGCTTGAAGGCGTGGAGTTTGGGTTCCAAATAAGTGAGATCACCATTTAACAACATCACAACAAAATAATCAACAATTAAAAATTACATAAATACTTTTTGGCGCACAGTAAAAAATGAAAATAACTATATGCAAATGAGATTTCCTACTTGATGCCATGGTTGCCTTTTCCTAATTGCTTATTCTTTATCAAAGTAGCCTTCACAATTTTATCCAAACTACGACTTTTCAGCTCCCTTCCAGTGACGTTTACAACTCATATCTGAGCATTGGTACACCTTCCATCTGTTCGAGGGCATGCATGGCTGTCGACCTTACACTGCTCTCATGCTGAACAATTTTTATTTGGTGGCAACTTCTCCACTACTTCGTGCATTCCATTTGAAATCTATGAAGCATTTTTCAAATCATTTTCATAAAAATATTTGGAATTCAAGTAATATCTAGTAGTATGAAATGGATGATGAAGTTGTAAATCTAATCTCCTATTAGTGATACGCTGTATGGATGAGAATTTGTTATTTAACAATTTACAAAATTTAAAAGTTAAAATTTTAATGTATCTTCTTAATTAATATCTCATGAAGAGATTACTAAAAAAAATTCTAAGAACTTACTTTTGTTTGTTATCCATAAAAGTTCTTTTAATTGTTTCTTTTGCTTGTCCATTGCTTTTTCTAATCTCAAGACCTTCACTAATGGGCCTAAGATTCATGATAGTGCTCATGGAGTGTTATATATATGATTGATAGTTGACACATACCATTGAAATGAAAGGAATCACTATTATGCCAGTATAATACTAAGAAATAACATATTAAATGATGTGAACATTAGGCAAAAAGAACCTAAAGATTGTCTTGAAACAAGCAAAGAAAACTTGACCCTAACCAAACTTTTGAATAAACCAAAGTTATAAGGTTGATTGCCACAAGTTGCCTTGATAAGATCAAAGAAGTTCTTATTTAAAGAACACCAAGAAGTTTTTAATGAAAACATACTCAATTTTTTTTTTTTTAATCTAAATGTATGATGTTTGATTACATAAAGTAGGAAGATATTTATAGACTTTCATTTATACTAAAATAGAAACAACTTAAGTGTCCAAATCTTCTAAAAATCTTCAAAGAATTCTCACTTACTAAAAGCAAAAAAGAATCTTTTAAATTTATTAAAAATCTTCACAAAATTTTCACTTGCTAAAAATTAAAGAAATGTTTTGGATCTTTTAAAAATCTTCAATGAATTTCTACCTGCTAATATAAAAATATCCTCAAAGATATGCTATATCTCTAAATACCGACCTAAGATTGTTTTTTTAAGACTTGAACCCAAGGAACCATAATAAGCCCAGCTACATAAAAATAAATAGCCTAGAATAAAAGAAACTCAATAACAATTATGTAGCTCAAAAATACATCATATATGCTATTTGAGCTCTTTGCAAGTTGTATGCTAAGTTTCATCTTTAAATGCATATATCTTATTAAATTGTTGAACCAACTTATACCCATTATTATATTGTATCATTGATGAAGTATAACAAAAATGGGGATTTCAAGATAGACACATAGCAAAGATGTTGAACTATCAAATTAGAAATGAGCATATTGGAGAGGCAATGGGTTAAATATTCCCAATTGGATTTAAAATGTTAGAATGAGTGTATATGATTTGGACGTGTGATGAGAATCAAGATAGACCTCTTATTCCCCATTTAGATTTAGGCATGACACACTGTAACACCCCGGCCCCTGCATTCTATCGCATATGCCGCTGACTGGATGTCTTCGTCTCTCACCTCGAGACAGAATTATGCGGTAACTCCCGCCATCAATATTCAGAGATCGGGATGTTACTTGTGTTCTTTCCTTTCTCACACCATCCCGATAAAACATCAGAGTGCAGAACAATACTATCATGCATGATTGAAAATAGGGATGACATGTTTGAAAACAATAACATGATTCAACTCATAAAGAAATAAAATATTTGCATAAAGAAATAAAATATTTTGGCTCCATGGCCTGAGTTCAAAGAGTCATTAAATCAACACTTGGCCTCATGGCCGAAGTCAATGAATAAACCAACATAATTTAATTGTGGGTGCCATGTCCTACAACTGTAAACAAAAGTAAGCTGCTACTCCTATACAACCCCAACAGTGGATTGTATCAAACCACTCCAATGGAAGCTAATTAGTTGCGTGCGAGCAAGTATCTTTAGTGGTTAACTTGAAAAATAGAGTAGTAGGGTAAGCTCAAGAACGCAGTGGATCTTGCACAAAACATTTCAAGCATTACAATAGTCAAAATACAAACATGCAAGCACTTATAATACATTAAGTGTTTCAACGATCTAATTGTTTTAGTTAATGTTAGGATCGAAAGGAATTTTTCTTTGACATTCTAACTTAGGTTCGAAGTATTTAATGTAACACCCTAAGACTTGTTATAGACTTGGAACTCTATCTCGGGGTTGATGTCTCACTCGATATCAAACTAGGGAGTGAAGTCTCACTTAGACTCACAGTCACATTTCAAACAGAGACCTGCCTAGGGCTAGGAATACCCAAGATGATGTTGGACCTGACCACAGTGTCCTTATCACTGTGTCGATACGTGGTTTATTTACTTAATCATCTTAAATTAGTGACTACAAATATTTCACAATTTGAATATCCAATATACATGGTAAATAATATAAATGAACAACTCATCATGCTTATAGTCACATCATACATGCTATTCATTACATTGCATGCATGGCATGGATTCTAAATTGTAATAAATATTCATATAAGGCATTGCATGCTATGAATCCACAAAAAGGCAACCGAGCATTCATATGAGACACATACATTCCTAGCATGCTTCTAAACAATAAATAACAGTAAACAAACAATCATGTTTATATTCAAACCAAAATAATACTAAAGAGTTTCAGGTAGTCACTTTCACCTGTTATTTTGCTCCTAGCGTTCTAATTCCGGCCTCGATGATTCGAAATCCTTAACCTTTGAGAATTATAAACCATTCCATAGTATTTATTATATTTTTAGTATTTAGGATTTTAAATTTAATGACTTTTAAGTCAATGTATATGTGCAAAATAATCATTCCACAGTGTCTGTAAGCCTATTAGTAGCGTGGTTTAGGGACAACAGTGTGGTGGTTGCAATTTCTTACACGAAAAGTTCGATAAACTAATTGTTTATCGTGTTACTGTGGTAGTCCCAGTGTTACTGTGGTAACGTTCGCGGGTGTTGAGTCCTATTGGGTCAACACCTCAATATCCACGAGTTATTTTGGAAAATCGAATCCCGTGAGCATTTTCGTTTTCCTCGTGACTGTGACTTAGACATCTCAAACCTAAGATTCAAAGACATGCGTTTCAGTGGGTAAAAAATATTTTATACCTCTCCGTTTATCGTCCCTCCTCGGTTAGTCCTTCAGGATGCCTTGTGCTCCTTCTATTCATGTTATGCCAAGAAAACAGTTATACTTCGACTACTGTGGAACACTTTTATGCCAAGAAAACAGTTATACTTCGACTACAATGGAATGGTAATCCATAGCATGAGTTTCGTGTGAATAAGTGTCTTACCTTCGTAGTGCTGCTCTGCAACACGTGGTAGTCCACTCGTCTTAGAGTCCTTCGACACACTCCTTCTTCTCTCAACATTCGTGATGCTGTCAAGATAGGTTTGAATGGTGATAATTGTTCTCAGATGTGTAGGGCAGGGAGAAGAGTTTACTTGCGGCGGTTAGGGTTTCGTCTGTGCGCTTAAGGTTTTCTATGAACGGATGAACATGGTGAGTGACTATAAGGAGGAACGGTGTGATTAGGGTTTTGTGCACATATGTATATATGTTTACACAGTTAGGGTTTTCAGTGCAGTTCTATGCAATACCTCAAACCTTCCAGACCATGGTCTTAACATGGTTCTAATCGCAAGACTACGTTCGCACGTCCTTCTCAAGATTTATGAGTTTTTTATCGTAGGACTACGATCCTCTTGACCAAGGACTGCAATCTTCACGAGATCATGAATTTGGGATGTAGGATTGCAGTCTCCACTTATAGGATCGCGGTCCCATGACATCACCACTTCTTTGATGCAAGACCGCGGTCCTTATGCGTGTTCTTTTTTTTTTTTTTTTTTTTTTTGGGGTTTTGGTTTCACTACTTGGGTTATTATGCACACTTTTGATTTATTGGGAGAACAGAGGTACTGTCTTTCAAATCCATGAACCTACTCATAGGAATATGAACAAAATACGTGTAGCCAAACATTCAAGCGTATGCTATAGTGCCCGAGTTAGAAGATTGAGAGGTGCCATTGTGGCTTCTTTTTTTAGGAAGAAATAGTTGTAATTATTATAGAAAAGGATGGAGGAAGTACAACAAAGATGGTTTAGAGCACAAGAAATCTTCAAATAGACAATATGCATAAAAGCTAATAAAATTAGAAAAAAACTTTTTTAACCAATGAAAAATCTTGTGAAAATCTGTGACTTTCCTAACCATACCTGGGTTTTGATAATTTTTAGAATTTATCCTTAATACTCTCTGGGTTCTGATAATTTTTAGAACTTATTCTTAATACTCTCTTATTCACCCCAGCCACATTGACTGCTATGTGCACTTTCCTGATTAGATCAGTACTAAACATTAATTATAGATTTTCCTTCGCCACTTAATGATTGTATATGCATGGACAATAACTTGCAAGTGTGGCCACACATTAAATTTATCTACTTTGCAACATATGGAAACAAAAAGCAATATTTTATCTTCTCCATTAGCATTTTTCCTACACTTGCATATGTTGTATTTGCATCTTTAATTACTTGAACACAAATATTTTCACCCTCCACTTCTTGCACCACGCACTATCAAGTAGAAGAATCAAATTTTCTGCTTCTTTTCCAATGCTAAAAACATAAGAAACTTAAGAATATCATCCTTTAGGACTGTACACCAAGAAATTAATTATTGCTCTACTTCTATCAGCTATCCGGCTATCTGACATTATGGGACAATCAAGTCTCGATTCCAACTCATACTCTTTGGAGAAGATTCTCAACATTCTTCACTCCATTATCTTCTCTCTCTCTCTCTCTCTCTCTCTCTCTCTCTCTCTCTCTCTCTCTCTCTCTTTCTCCCCTAACTTGAGCCTAGAATTATGTTATTATAGGAAATATTACTTCATTTTGAAGTGATGAATTTCACAAGTCATTGTAGCTTGGGGCTTTTGACCACATTGTGAGCAATGTTATTCTACAGCTCAACTCTACTCAACTAAACAAACCCTCTTCTCAACTATATAGGGTTTGACTACTTGAGCTACAAATAGTTATCAACTTATCATAGATGTCTATATATGGTTGGCTTCATTTACATCCTTCACTCTACCCTATTATGACTTAATTGACATCTAATTTCAAGTAGTTACATTAGAAATTAAAGTCTCATGGTTACCAAAGTTAATCATGCAATTCATGGGTTGTGAACATTTGCAAAATTATGAAAAGTTGCATCATTGAAAGATCAAGTCGTGCGACTTGATGCAGATCATGAACTAATGCAACCTTTGCTTTTTTTTTTTTTCCTTTTCTTTTCTTTTTTTGTTTATTTCCGTTTTCTTTTTAATGTTAACTTTTTTTTCTTTTAAACATTTTTTAACTCTCGCCTATTCTAGTTTGAGCGACTATTCTTTCTAACAAACTCATGCATCTTATTATCTTCTATTTATTTATTTATTTATTTTTTGTTTAAAACTTATAAGCTATTTTATATATTAGTCTTCTCTGATGCCTATAAGAGTGTAAAAGAAGACAAAATGGCTTTGTTTTTCTTTTAAAAAAAACTAAAAAACTGTCTTTGTTTCTCATTTATATGTAATTGTCCTTTCACCATCATATGTAGCCAGCTTCTTATCCCTTCTACCTTTGTCCAAAATAAGATATTTATTATAATATTAACCAAGGAGTTATTTTGAGGGTTCAGGAATTAGTCTTGAATTATGCATATTTTAGTACTAGACTTGTTTATATATGTTATTTGAGAAATTGAAAAAGATCTTACAGTTTATGTTTTGATTTAGAGATTCACTTTTAATGTTTTTTTTTTTTAAAATTTACTATTCAATTTCGATTGAACAACTTTTGTAGTTTATTTATTGTAATTATTTATGTTATCTTACCTTAGTTATTCTTCTACCTCTATCCTTACTAGGGATTGTTAATATGTAACCTTCCTAGCTTGGGCATCTAAATGTCTTCTCTATGAATGTCCAACCCACTTTAGTTTTTTCTCATTTTATCTTCAATACTCATATTATTCTCATTTTATTTATTTATTTATTTTTTGTTTCTAATTCTATTCTTTGACATTTCATTACATATCGACCATCATAACATGCATTCTTGTTATAGTTAGTAATTTTTTCATAAGTTTACTTGTTAATTTTTATTTATTTTTCGAACACTCGATTTCATATTGCAAGTTGGCCTAAGAGCTCTTTTGCATTTCCCTTTCAACTTTAAAGAGATCTATAAATCATATACCACCCAAGAAGCACTCCTCCATTTAACCCATCTTGCTTTAGATTATTATATGATTGATGCCTTTGAAGATGGAAAGGAAGTTTTAAGGTATATTGGATCCCATATCAAGGGTTATCTTCTTGATGAACTATCCATATACCTTAAGGTTTTACTTGTTGGTATCTCTTGGTTTTCAATCTTTATTGGCTAAAGGTTTCTCGTTATTGGATTGGTTGCTAAACTAGGGTAATGTATGTGAGTGGGTTGATAGCGTGTTCATTGATTAGGCCTGGATGTATATGTTGTGATGTTTCTTGTTTTATTTGTCTCGCCTTGATCATTTTTGGAGACTAGGAATGTTGTAATTCCATCTTGAAAATTTAATGCAAAATCATCTTTGTTTCTTTTCAAATTAAAAGAAAAGTTCATTGTCTTCTCATCTATATCTTTTTATTTTCACCAAAATTGCATTTAATATATTTGTTCTGGGTTCTGGTAATCTTGAATCTTTTAGATTTAAAAAGTTTCTCTAAACCTCTTTCTTAGCATGTAGTCTGAAGGTTACAATTTACACTAGATTATTTGCAAATAACATACATTTTGGAATGCCTTCTTGAAAGCAATATTATTGTAAATGCAAGGAAAATATAGCAATTTTCTAGTGAGTTATTTTTTCTTCACCATTTTCAAGTGCTCATTAGAGGTAATTTGCTTGGCTTTCCCTTTTCCTTTTTAAGAAACCGAGACATAGCCTCCTTTTGTCTTATTAGTATTAGTGTCCCTTTTCCAACTTGCAACTTCGTTTTTGATTTCAAGGCCAAAGAACTCTTAGTCTCCCTTTATTGTAATGCCTAATCTTTTTCTTGCTGTAATTTTTGTAGAATAAATTCCTTGAATGTGAAACACTTCGATAATCTATGCATTGTTATATGACTTCCCAAAATGATGCTTGATTCCTCTACATCTATGAAATTTCCCACCATGATCGTTGCATCTCAAATAACTTTTATCATTTGGGTGAATCCTGTCACAATTTGCCCTAGTCTTTTCTTCTTTTATACTAATTAACACTTAACATTTAACTTTGTAAAGATACATATATAGTTATTACACCATATGCTTCAAATGAAGGAATGAAACCAAAATTCCTTTGAATTGGAAATATGATGAGAAAAAAAATGGAGGAAGTTTCCTGCATGGAGGAAAGAGAAAGCAAGTGATGTATAATGATGGAGATCTGAGCTGGAGTGAGAAAATCAATTTGGAGGGCCATTGTTGTGACAGTGATGGATGAAGAAAAAGCCTGGTTTTTGTCTCCTTCAACATCGTAGGGCAAGAAAATGGAAGTTAAAAAAAAGGTTCCTTGTTTTTAAAAGATGCCAGTGGGTGGGTGGGGAAGGTTGGACTTGGAAGTGCTGATTTACCAACCATTATGAGCCTTACATTTCCTATTAAAAAAGGAAGTTAGAATATTTGCTTCTCTTTAATGTGTAACCATCTCTTTAATTTTTATGTTTTTTCCTAATCTAGTTGATTTTTCCTTTAAGAATGTTATTCCGGAGACCCCCATTGTAACTTCATATTTATTCTGTGCAGATACACTATGATAGAGTTGGCAGGGATGGGTTGTTTAGCCATAAAGAGATCACTGTCTTATTTGTTCCAGACCTATCAGAGTGTCTTCCTTCACTGGAAGTATGGCGAGAGCAATGGTTTGCTAATAAGAAGGCTGCTACCGAAAGAGAGAGGAATCTTACTTTGCCGAAGGAGAAGGTTCTTACTTACTGTCTTAGAAATTTCTTTCCATGGTTTTATTTTTTATATTCATGCATTCATATGTAGTGCTGGTGCTGACGAAGTTACTTTTGTTCCTTGTCAGAAATCTAATGTCAAAGTGGAGGTTGTTAAAGGTAACTTAAAGAAGTCTGTAGACGCTGTACACAGGGTTCTTTGAGAATGAAACTAAATTGCTCTTTCTTTCCTGTTTTCTTGCATAGGGGATCAAATCCACTCCCAATCAGAGAAGAGTCCTGACTCCAAAAAATCTGTTAAAGAGAGAAAGAATCTGATGAAGCAAGACAAGCCGGAAAAGAAAGAGCCACACTGCTTGGAGCAGACAGCTGATATTCAGAAAGCAGGAATTGAAGCTAGCAGTGAAATAAAAGAAAAATTACCAGATAAAGCAAACAACAAAGAGGTGGGAAATCAGAGTGTGGATAAAAACCACATTGAGACAAAAGATAGTGATTCAGTTGTTCAAGTGACTGGAGCTCAGAAGCCTGGGAAAAAGAGAACTGTAAAGAAAGTTGTCAAACCCAAGGTTAATAAAAAACCTGGTGTTGAAGATTCTTTGAACAAAGATGATGAAGAGCTTGATGAAAAAGATTTTGCAGAAAATCAAGGTAAACCAGAAGCTAGTTTTCAACGGGAGGGATCCTCTGTGGATCCTGGTAGTGTTAAAACTTTTATGAGGAAGAAAATTGTGAAGAAAGTTCCTGCTAAGAAAGTGGCTGAAACTGCAAAAACTGGTGAATCTCAAACCAAGGGAAAAACTGTAAATGGCCAAGAAGAAGGTCAACCTCAGGATGACAGTTCTTCAGTTCAGGAAGGTACTGCTAAGGTGAGTGGAAAGAAGAAAATAATAAAAAAGGTACCAAAAAAGAAGGCTTCTGTCCTTGACAGCAAGGGTGCAGCTACAGATAGCATAAAAGATGGTGGTAACAATGAGAATGAGATAGCTGAGAAAAGTTGTGAAACAGCACAGAAGAAAGAAGAATTGGTAGGCTTAGGGAAACAAGATGATGGTGCTGGTGTGCTTGAGAAAGGCGACCAAGCAGGTAAAAAGGAAGGAAAGGTAGATGACAATACTAAAATTGACACTGACCCTGCCAAGGGAAAAGGCTCAAATAAGGATAATGGTAATGATAACAAGAAAGAAAGAATAAACTGTGAAAAGGAGAAAAAAGGCAAAGAGGAGAAAGATGAATTAAGACACAAATCAAGGAAGGATGTAAGAGAGAAAGGAAAGCCTGAGGCTCCACCAAAGCATCCTGGCTTGATTCTAAAAACGGAATGCGGCAAGGAATCTAAAGTGGGTTGAATGTAGCTTATGTTTTAACATCAATTTTGGCAAATCATAATTGACAGACTCAATAACTTATTAATTTCTTTTATTTTTCCTGTAACAGTTGCGTGCAATGTCACTTTCCTTGGATTCACTGTTGGACTACAGTGATAAGGATATTGAGGAATCTACTTTTGAGGTTTTTTTTTTAAAACTTTTTTTTTCCTTTATTTCACTGACCTTTTTTAATTTTAATTTTTTAAAAAAAATTTTTCTTGTAAAACTTGTCCTGTTTTATGATTTCATCAAGCATGGCGTCATCCAACTCTTTTCTGTATCTGACAGTCCATTGTTTTCAGCTCTCACTATTTGCAGAGTCTCTTAATGAAATGCTCCAATTCCAAATGGGTTGTCGGCTTCTAGAATTCCTACAGGTTGACTTTTTTAAACGTTAATCTGGATTCTGGAGGTTATTTTTTTATTTTTATTTTTTGGTTATTGGTAATGCTATAGTTGTATGCAATCATTTATTGCAGAAGCTGCGCCTGAATTTCTTGACCAAGCGAAACCAACGCAAAAGACAGCATGAAGAAAACTCAATGAAGGAATTTGACGGGGAAAATTCCTCAAGGAAGCGTTCAAAGGCCAACAATGAGGCTCCATTGGTAAATGAAGCTTCTAAATCTGAAACACAGAATACTTCCAATACATTTGATGACCAAACTGCATCCGTGGATGCCCCTGCTGATGTGGTGAATGATTCCAAGATAGAAGATGAAATTGATGACTATGATCCAGAGGAAGATGTAGACGAAGATCAGGAAATGGATGTCGACCATCAGAATGATATTTCTAAGGAGGTTTCTTTCTTGTTGCTTAAAACTGAAAATTGTTTTTCTCCTTTTTTTAGTATAATGGTCCTTATTTTTCTGGATGTTGTGCTTTCGTTACCATGGGAATATCCATCAACTTTTAATATTGTTGTTTTTCTTTTGTTTCACGAGGCCCATAATGCTAATGATCTGTCTGTAAAAATTGCATCTTGAATTTTGGCCTGTTGCTTGCTTTCTTGTACATTCTTTTGTGAAATCAAGATCCTTCTATTAATCTTGCTCCATTTAGACTCTTTGGTGGTTTTAGATTTTATCGAACATTTATATGATTAAATCTTTCCTTATTGTTTCAATTCTAGCCACTTTTTACCATCTTCTAGTCATTCAAGCTCTTTAATGTGAATTATAATCTTTTTTTTTTTTTAATGTTCGAGATTTCAGTCTTTGGTCCTTATTTCACTTAATTTAGGCCTTATTTCATCTAATCATTTTCATTTATTACTGCTTTTATGGTCCTGGTGACAGTTCTTCAAACTTCAGCATTTTATGGTTTTTGTATTTATCTGTCTTACAACTCTCATGGCTATTAGACTGGTTGTATGAAGTCCTGCATATTGTCATTGTCTTTTATATATATATATATGTGTGTGTGTGTGTACGCGCGCGTATATATGATATTTGGTTGGTGTAAAAACTGAAATACAAACTGCATGGCTCCATCACCTTTGGATTTTTGTCAAGTCACATGTGAATACATGATTCAACACAATCCAAAGGTGATGTAGTGGCGTAGTGCTACAATTCACATGAGATACAGCATCCAAGTAACATTGTTCTTTATATAGTTGTTTTTACTTGAAGTTGTTTGTACCTTGGGAACTTGTTGGACATGCTGAAATGAGAAACAATCTTCACAATTAGTAGGAGCTGCTTGCTTCTTGCCCAAAGAAACCTCCCACTCTTTCACATCTCGTTGGAGAACTGAAATAAAGGATCACATGATTCTTCGTAAACTATTCGGTACTGCAAACACAGCAGACAGCAGTTTGGAGTTAACATGTATGTAGGGGAATGTCTTTGCAACAAATTGAGAGGACCCATCTTCCTGTGAGCCACAAGACAACCAAGAACCTTTACCTAGAATTTTTAGCTTTCCAAATGAAAGAAGCAAGAGAAAAATCATGTAGGGGTGGAGCACTGGCGTTCAAAGAAAGATTTACAGGAAAAGATCCTGAAGTTTTCTATGGACCATACAATCCAGTAGATCAAAGATGTTAAAAACCAGTTCTAGTCTACTCCAAGAAAAGGACTTGCTTTTCCTTTTTTTTTTTTTTGGTGAAATGAGAATTCTTGGTAAATTTAAGTTTCAAGGTGTGGGGGAAGAGGGATGGAGGAGTCGGAAGGGGCCTAATGAGAGAAAAGAGACGATATATAGGTTTCCGTTGGTTGATGTTGTGTATTGTACGCTTGTTATATTTGTCTACATAGTTATAGTTAGAACACTATAATCAACTGAAAGCGGCCGGGGTCACGTTTTGTTTATGATCCAAGGCTTTCTATCTATAAATTGAGCCACCGTGCCCACCCTCCAGCCTACCTATTCATGAGTTCCAAGAGAGCGGCCGTTCGCGGAGGTTGTTGGGGTAGTTGCGCTTCTAGGATTAGTGAGGCAGAAAAAAAAGGTGTGGAAGATATCCTTCCGCTGATCCTCCTCCTTTGCATTTATGGTTAAATTGCATCTAATATAAGCAAGTCTCCTTCTACAGGATATGCAACTTGCTCTTCTTCCATTTCCAAATCTAATTCATCTTTGTTGACAACTTCCTTAACAAATTCACAGACAATCATTTCTTATTGGGACAGTGAGAAGCAATTTGTGCAACTCTAAGACAATTGAAACACTTGATGTCAGGACTTCTTGTTGAAGATTTGTGACTTTTAACTTTTTCTTTTTCCTTGTCAACCATGACCACCATAGTAGGATCATTCTTTTCTTTAGGCTTTGTGGTGGTTTTGGAGATGTGGGAAGAAGAAGAGGACGAGATGTGAGGCTTACACACCTCAGTTGTGGCTCTCTTCTTTTGTCTTTCAATCTTCACGACAAGGGTAATCATATCTTCTAAGTGGTGTATGATTTTTATTCAACTGAATCTGCAATTTATTTATGTATCCTGCTAATGAATCTGGCTGTGGTTTGTTCTTGGGCCTTTTGTAGATCACAACACATCAATTAGCATGTCAAATTCCTTTACATAATCTACAACACAATGGACTCGTTGCTGCAAAGTTTGCAATTTCTAGAATAGCTCTTGCTTATAGTATTGATGTACAAATGTCTTTTCATATGCCTTTTCATGAGCCTTCATGTCGTGATTGGACCTTAAACTTCACGCATTCTTTGTGCTCTCACATTCTCTCTCCATAGATTGACATAATCTGTAAACTCTAGAGCTGCAAGTTGCACCTTTTCTGCCTCAGTATACTTTTA
Source organism: Tinospora cordifolia (assembly GCA_030144865.1). NCBI lineage: Eukaryota > Viridiplantae > Streptophyta > Magnoliopsida > Ranunculales > Menispermaceae > Tinospora > Tinospora cordifolia. Next base: position 20,267 of record JAJIYU010000266.1, on the reverse strand, counting down.
ACACAGATTTTTTTCGTGCATTGTACCCACTCCATGTATACTTTAGAAGAGCTGGTCTAATGAAAAGGTAGAATTTTTATCTTGATATGATCAAATGTTCTTTGCTGTTTTCAGTGCCTTGGAGCCTCTTCAAAGTCATTGTTTATGTCTAGATCGTCATACCAAACATCTATGTCATGGTTAAGTCATTCATTGTTGTGTTCCTAGGCTTTGTGGTTTGTTCGTAGGTAATCTCTCCACCAAATGTGCAAGTTGATCCATGTGTTCACGAAGTGCTTCATTGTTGCGTTCAACGGCTACATGATGAGCTTGCTCAAAATTAATTCATGGTTGAGATTTTATGGTGTTTGAGAATCATTACCTACCTTTGGACATGATGTTAGCCACCGACTCTAATACCAACATGGCGAGTTTTATCAAAAATAAAACTTAAAAAAACATGAGCATAGGTGTAAATAAAGAAACTTACTGGGTGAAATTAAACATGGATGCAAGGAAGGGATCCTTGGATTGATTAATAGGAACATTCATCCCAATCAACCGTGGTTGGACGCCAGTTTATAGAATGGAATACTTTAAAGATAAGTTGCTTAGCTTGCCACTAAGAAAAACTTTGATAAGAGAAAATGACCAACAATTTTATTTCTCAATATTCAATTGATGAAAATATACTTATCGGGTCTGCTTTTTATAGAGCAAACTACTATGACCTTTATAAAGTTAAAAGAAACTAAATTCTAAACAATCAGTCAAACTTTTCTAAAATAAGACTATATGCTATAAAAAATATAAAAGGAAACTACATGCTTTGGAAATATAGTGCAACAAGATCTTGATGATGAAGTCTTTTAGAACCTTCAATATCCTTTCTTTTTGAGCATATCATCATACACTAAGTTCACTCTTTTATAATCCATAACTGTGTGATCGTGCCATCATAGGCAGATTGCTGTCATTTAGGCTAATAATTTCGATTTTGATCAAGCCATGATGTGGCTCATCAACACCCTTTTATTTCAATGAAAATAAGAGATCTATGTTTGGGGTGTGCTAATGACGAGTGAGGAAATCTACTGTTGTTGGCTATAAGTTACTTTCAAAAATTGCTTTTTGAGATAGTATTGAAATTGATCAAGGTGAAGGTTGGGAAAGCATAACAGTGAAGCTGACTAAAAAAGTCCAGCCATAGCAGCTTATCCCTTATAATCACACAATCTTTAATTGAGGGAAACCTGCTGTGAGTTGTAGATTTTGTCTTTGATAATGGCATTTGCTGTAGTGGTAAATTTGATCTTTGTTGTTAAAAAATGGAATACTAGCTATCTTTGTGGTACTTTTAACTGCAATAAACCTCCCTGATACTGAAAGGGCTTGAGTTAATCTACTATCTTGCTTTTAGCTTCTTAATGCTGAGTGTGCCTCATTTGGACCTGAGATAACTCTCTCTGATGTTTCTAGATAAGAGATTTTGAGTTTTGAATACACCTGTGCAGGCTGGAGACAAAAATAGAGTAACTGAAGAAAGGGTCAAGCCCAAAGAAGGGACTGATGACAAGGAAGGAGTGAAAGAATGTGTTCAAGAAGACAAGATCAAAGCTGAAGTTGCTGACTTAAAAGAAAGTCTCAATGAGGAACAGGGTAAAGAGGTTGAAGCCGAGGTAGACAAGAAGATAGCAAAACGTGAGGCGAAGGAGCTGGCTGTTGACATGGAACTACTGAAGGCATGCTTTGCACAGTTTCTCATTTGCATTTTTTCTGCAGATTACTTTGTGCCTAAGGAATTTGAGACCCCACATCTGCACACGGGCACAAACATTTTTCGCGCTTTTGTTGTGTTGTTTCTGCAATGACATTAGCATTATAGTTTTCTGTTTTTTCTGAGAAGTGGTCTTGTATTGTGCAGGCATTCAGATTTTTTGACCGAAATCGGGTGGGATACATCAAGGTATGCTACTCAAACAGAAACTGAGCTACCTAGATGGAACAAACCAGAGAAAGAAAAGAAAAATAGAGTCAGAAAAACAAATTTGCAAGCATTCCATCACTTTATTATAGAGTTGACTAACCCAAGTTTACTTGTCCCCTTGCAGGTTGAAGATATGAGGTTGATTCTCCATAACTTGGGCAAATTCCTTACTCACAGGGATGTGAAAGTGAGGTTCTTGGCCACTAAATTTATATTAAAAGCTGTGGCCATTTTTAGAACCTTTTTCTCATTCCTAATGGATGTCTTTGAAACAGGAACTTGTGCAAAGTGCGTTGTTAGAGAGCAACACTGCGAGGGATAATCGCATACTCTATGATAAGCTGGTGAAGGTGAAAGACATTTGAGATCACGCGCTGGGGCTTATTAGGATCTAAGGGATCTTTCTTTCAGTTTTGGAATAATTTCATCTATTTCAGTTTTTCCATCACTTTATACTTTGGGAGCTTCATAAAGAGTGGCAAAAGTTCTTTCGTGATATATATATATATATATATAATGTATATTTTGAGGGGCTGCATCTGGTTACATTACCAGATCATGGGAAGCATCTATCATTCCATTGTTAGTTTGGACTTAATCTTTGTGATTGAACCAATAGGAACCTGAAATCTTGAATGTCGTAAACTGAAATTAATTTTTCAGGATGATTCGGATGATTCTATGTAAAATGATATCATGTGGCTATTTATTTAGCTTTTAACAGAACGAAGATAAAATCTTGTATTAATTATCTTTTTAATGGAAACCTGGTCCTAATATTTCTCTTTTTATCTTATGAGATGAACGAGTGTAATGAAGCACAGTTTGTTAAATTATTACTGACATTGAATCACATTAATTTCTACATTAAAGTTGATTTATACGAGCTCTTCTAAACTTTTATGATATTCATGCCATGATTGTGTTTATTACTATCGAAATCTGTTGCCTCGCAAAGATTTCTTTTTTTTAGTTTTTATTTATTATTTATTTATTTGTAAAAAACCATCAAACTGGATTGAAATTTGTCAAAAACAGAAAGAAATACAATGGCTTAATGCACGACTAATGAACCTCAAGGAAAGCTCTAAGTGCTTGCTTTTTCATCACTTTCCCACACAACCCCTTACCTAACTTCATAGCCCTTTCAATGTCCACTGTGCTACTGCCATAACGATTCATTTTCCTCAATCCTTCAACCACCACTCTCAACACTCTTTCATCAGCACCAACTGCATCTGCTATGCTCTCTGCAATTGCTCCTATCGCTGGAATCTGCCTTCCCCACCTCTTCATTGCTTTACCCGACTTGAGAACCTCAGAGTACAGTGCCCAAAATGACGCTCTTAAATAACCCTTTTCCCTTTCCTTCACCACCCATTTTTTCGTCCATTGTTCCAACTTGAACAAAATTCCACCCTTGTCACACCCAATGCCAGCAAGATCAAGCTCCATCTCAATCTCTCTCACTTCTCCGCAGCTATGCAGTTCCTCAAATCTGCACCTCTTGCAATTGCACTGAAACCCCCATGCTTTACACATTTCCCTTCTCTTCTTCAATGGCAACAACACGTCGAAATATGCAAATGTGATCTCCTCCCCTGCTTTAATATCTCTTGAAGCATGAACCATCATGTAATCTCCAATGTGCAAACGCCTTGCATTTGGGTCGCAAGAGTGGTTTACATAGGAAGCCAAGACCCATAAACCAATCCCATAGAATTCCTTGTTCTTACCTAGAACCGTGGCTGAGATTGCATCTTCTGTAAGAGAATTCACATCCAAAATGTTCAAAATCTTGTCCAGTTCAGGTTTCTCTTCTGGGAATAGGATCTCATTAGCTTCAGGTCTGAAGAGATTCATATCAGGAATTTTGAGTTTTTCTTCTTCTTTCCCTGTTGACAATGTGCAGATTAAATTGCAAGTTCTCCTGCACTCTCCTGAAGCTTCAACAATCTTACCAATGAAATCCTTCCACATCACCAATCGAGCACTTGCATCGGGATCTTCACCTGCTTCCGGCAAGATACCCCTCCTGGAGGCGACCGCCTTGCTCACAAACAGCAGAGTTCCGGTGTCCACATTTGTCGTTGCAAACAGTCCCCTCCCACCGTTCTCCGATTTCCTGATCTCTACTGAACCAATGTACTCTGCAAGCTCTGGCGATCTTCCTTGAAACTTATTTAACACCCAACCCGATACGTCGAAAGCTCCGGAACGGGACTGGAATTCAAGCTTCTTGCATCTTTCTAAATACCCGGAAACGGATTCGGAGCTCCAATTGGCCTGAGGATCCAAAAGCGCTTGTTGAAAGATATGCGAGGCTTCTGTGTAGCGGTTGAGGTTGAGCAAGATTTTGCCTTTGCAGAGGAGGGTCTTGAAATGGGCATTTTCGATTTTGAGGGCTTGATTACAATCCTCAATGGCCTGGAAAAAGTCTCTTAGCCTGAACCGCGCTTCGGCTCGATTTGAGAAGGCCAAACAAAGGGATTTTCGGAGCTTGGAAGCATGGTTAGGATTGGAATTATTGTGGGTTGTTTCTGAGAGATGTTGAGAGAGAGAGATGAACTGAGAGTAATAATGAATGGATTGCGTCCATTCTTCTCTTAAGAGAAGCTCTGTGGCTTTAGATCTGAGCTGCTGTAGTATCTCTTCTTCCATTAGTGGCTTGTTCTGTTCTGTTTTGTTCTTCTACTTGTTTCTTGTGCTGTGGGAGAGTGGTTTATATTTTGAATTTTGGGATAGTAACGTTCAGATTTTCCGCTTTTTCACATTTTGCAACGGCCACGTCTTTTCTGGGATTGTTTTATTATTTACTATGAGATTTGGGTGAAAGTAAATCTTTTACCATCCAACGGTTGATCTTCAGACAGTATCTGCTAGTCGGGACATAAAACAATTTAAAGTGCCAACTTCCGCACCATCAGACTTCAGTAATTATTATTATTCTTTTTGGAATAATTTAAACGGTTGTTCTATTTGTTTCATTGACGGTGCCCAAAAACATTGCAGCAATACATAAAATACAATGAAAATAATTTATTATTAAATAAATATTATATAGAAGTAGACAACATAGACAGTGTGGATATAATATGTATGCATAAAACTTGCTATATCTTTTTTCAAAAAAAATCAAATCTATTTATATTTTCAATCCATTTTTTTGAACAAACAAATTTGAAATGAAGTTTATGCTGCAGCCATAAAGACCAGACCGGTTTGTCTGGAATTCTGAGTTTTTTCTTTTTAAGTAAAACAACATAAGAAATGAGAAGGAAAAAATGATTTGTTTTAAGTTTCTTAGTTTATTGACTTTAGAGTGCAGGTTGCTTACTTTGATAATTCTTAACTAGCCAGGTATTTCTAGAATTCAAAATAGTTTTTGTTTGACTATTTGCATTATTTTTGTTTGTTTTTTTTTTTTTTTCGGTAGGTGACTATTTGCATTGTAATTTTGCGGAGGAAAGGTGTCTTTGGTTGTTTAGAAAATGTTTCCTATATTTAAAAGAACTTTTTAGGTTCAATTAACTATTTAAAAAATATTTTTTAAATTTAAGAGATCTTCATAGCTCATTTAGATACTGATGTAAATTTTAGGTAAAAGGAACAAAATCAATATAGAAAAAAAAATCCAAAAAGATTATCTCAAAACAAACAAAGAAAATTTAATTTTAACCAAACTTACTAATGAAACCAAAATTATAAGGTTGATCACCACAAATTATCTTAGTAAAAACAAAGAAGTTCTTAATCAAAGAACAACGAAAAGTCTTTAACAAAGAAACATTCAAAATAATTTTATTTAAACATAGGTCAAGATTATTGAAGATGTAACACCATTTATATATTTTTGTGTTAAAAAATTGTTAGTGAGTTTATTTTATTTTCAACTATTTAATTTTTTATAATTAGGCTTATTTTGGTTTCTTAGGGTTCAAGTATAAAAGAATATCATGAGTAGTTAGGAATATAAGAAGGTATCTTTAATGATTTCTTTTTATTAGCAAATAGAAATTCTTTTAAGATTTTTCGTAGATTCATATGATTCTTTTAATTTTTAGCAGTTGGAGGTTTTTGAAAGTTTTTAGCAAATTTAAAAGAATTTTAGCAAGTGGGAATCCTATGAAGATTTTTAATAGTTTTGGAGATTTTGTTTCTTTTTTTTTTTTTTTTTTTTTGTGGGGATGAGCATCTATAAATGCCTTTCTACTTCATGTAATAGATCATCTTATGTTTAAATAAAAATCTTTATGAATGATTCTTTATTAAAAACTTATCTTCGTTCTTTAATTAAGAATTAATACGATCCAATCACGACTTTAGCTAGGTGAATAGAAATACCCTCAGCTCTGACCATGTGATCCAAAAATTGAACCTTCGTCAACCAAAACTTGCACGTACTGAACTTAGCATACAATTTGTGCTTTCTCAAAGCCTACAGTGTGATTCTCAAGTTCATGCTTCTCACGAGACCTTGAATAGATTAAGATATCATTGATGAAGGTGTTCACAAAGTATCAAGGTATGATAAAAAAACTCTTTGCATAAGGTTCATAAATATAATAAGGGCATGTGTCACATTGATGACACAAATAAGAACTCATAATGCCCATATTGAGTGCAAAATGCAATCATTGGTACATCCTATTCCCTGATTCTCAGCTAATGGTATCCAAATATTAGATCAATCTATAAAAACACTGTGATACCTTTAAGTTGATTAAATAAGTCATTGATACATGCTAAGGGGTTCTTGTTATTCATCATCACCTTGTTCAACTGTTGGTAGTCAATGCATAAATGGAGAATCCCATTGTAACACCCCAGCCCTCGAGACTTTTAATTGGACTCAACCACAAGGCAGGCCAGGCTAGTATTACATTTATAAGTACACAACTTGTCTTTCTTATTCCTTTATCCCATGTCTTATTGAATATCGAGAGTAAACAACCCATTTTATTTAATTTAAGAATCATATCAACAAGACAAAGCTAATTGAGATAAAAGAACCCCTATCTATCTATCAAGTGGGATCACTTTTTGGAATCCCAGTTCAAACTCATCAATCAAATAAAAGAAACCGGCAAGCTTTCACTGATCATACATTGTGGGCTCACATGTCAAAGTCTTCACTGATCATGCGGCAATCAGACAATTGTTTACAAAGAAGGATGCTAAGCCTAGATTAATAAGGTGGATCTTGCTGTTGCAAGAGTTTGATATTGAGGTAATAGATAAAAAGGGTACAAAAAATGTTGTGGCTGACCACTTGTCTCGTCTGTCAAATGAAGCAAATCCTGATAAAAAGGGAATAGTGGAAGTCTTCTCGGATGAACATCTCTTGTCAGTAAGTGACAACCTTCCGTGGTACGCAGATTTTGCTAACTATAAAGCTACATGTATCACACCACCAGATCTATCTCAAAGCCGCCTAAAACGTTTCATACATAAGAGTAAGTTCTATCTTTGGGATGACCCTTTTCTTTACCGGCGGTGTGCTGACGAGGTGATTCGTCGTTGCATTCCTGAATCTAAAATTAACAAAGTTCTTCATGATTGCCACGCTTCACCTTATAGTGGTCACTATAGCCATCAAAGAGTAGCCAGACGTGTACTTGAGAGCGGGTTTTATTGGCCAAGCATGTTGAAGGATGCTTATTAGTTTGTCAAGACGTGTGAGGCATGTCAGAAGCAAGGAAACATCTCTAGAAAGAATGAAATGCCTCTTACCTCATTTATAGAAGTGGAATTGTTTGATGTATGAGGCATCGACTTTACGGGACCATTTCCACCATCAGCTGGCAAACAATATATCCTGCTAGCAATTGACTATGTCTTTAAGTGGGTGGAAGCTGTGACTACAGCAAAGAATGATGCATGAATGGTACTTAAGTTCCTTACACGAAACATTTTCTCTCGTTTTGGAACTCCTAGAGCCATAGTGAGTGATGAAGGAACACATTTTTACAATAAAGTCTTCAACAACCTTCTCACTAAGTATGGCGTGAGGCACAAGGTTGTCCTACCTTATCATCCTCAAACTAACGGGCAAGCTGAAGTGTTCAAACGGGAAATTAAGTCAACATTACAGAAAACGGTTGGTACAAACCGTAAGGATTGGGCATTGAAGTTAGATGATGCATTGTGGGCTTATAGAATAACATTTAAAACACCCATTGGTATGTCTCCTTATCAATTGATGTATGGGAAATCTTGTCACTTGCCTTGCGAGTTAGAGCACAGAGCTTATTGGGCAATCAAGAAGTTAAATTTCGATGCAAAAGCTTGTGGTGAGAACCGGTTGTTGCAGCTTGTAAAACTTGAAGAGTTTCGCAGGGAAGCATTTGAGAACAACACCATCTACAGAGAGAGAATGAAGAAATGGCACGATCAAATCATAGAGAAGAAGGAGTTTAAACCTGGACAGCAAGTACTTCTTTTCAATTCAAAACTCCGTTTGTTTCTGGGAAAGCTTAAATCTCAATGGTCGGGACCGTTTTTAGTCACTCAAGTCTTCCCGTATGGAGCAGTAGAGGTGCAGAGCTTGGTGGATGGCCACAAGTTTAAAGTGAATGGCCAAAGACTGAAGATTTTCTACAGTGGACCAAAGCAGATGGTGGAGACGGTTCTCCTCAAAGATTGAAGCAGAGTATCCTCGTCGAGCTAACGACGTTAAACATAGCGCTGAGTGGGAGGCAACCCACTATAGAAGTTTGCATAATTATGTTCTTGAGTTTAGTTTGTTAGATTTCAAGGAGAAATTGTGTTTATGCACTTAGAATTGAGTAAAAGGGGTCCATCAAACTGTAGACCGCGGTCCATGATATGCAGACCTCGGTCCACATACCAGTACACATGAACAACATTCTGGTGACCGCGGTCATCAATCTACAGACTGCGGTCCACAGAATGGATTATTTTGCTATAATACACAGTGACTGCGGTCACCAGCACATGCATTTCCACAGACCGCGGTCAGTAGAACATTTCTTTGAGATACACACACGGACGGTGATCTTTGAACACATTGTAAAATTGTCGACCGCTGTCCACAATTTGATATTTCTCTTTTAAACATGAAAAAAGCACATGGATCGTGGTCCATAAAGCACAGACCGCGGTCCATGCGTCCTAAAAATAGTAGATCGCGGTCTTTTCCTCTCATTTTTGCTTTGAAACTTCAAGTTTTTGGTAACTTTTGATTTCCCTTTTCAAGATTTGAAGCATTTTCTCCCTTTTTAGTTAAAATGTAAGTGTTTCCTTTGATTTCTTATTAGTTCTTCGCATTTGCTTGAATGTTTAGATGATTTAGGAGTGCTTTATGTGTTCTCTTATGCTTAAATGGTGATTTTGCTCAATGACTCGCATTATTCCCTTCTTTACTCTGAGTATGCATACTATGTGAATCCTTTTTGCACAAAGACTTGCATAATTCTGTGTTCATGAGAAATTTAGGCATGTAGAAGTGTTGTTTCACGTAATGAGGTGCCTATTTTATCTGTTTTTATGTCATTCAACGTCACAAGCAATACAAGATTCAATTTTTAATGCATAATGAATGACTTTGATGTTATAATGCTTAGACCATGCACAATAACCATATGTTGAGTCAGTTTCATTGAATGGTTGATGCGTTATTATACATGAATCTCGTTGTTTTCCTTGCCCTTAATCACTGTACTTGCAGGCCTCCCAAAATGAAATTGCCTGCCTCTAAAGGGAAGCAACAAACACCCCCTCCTCCATCTTCAGATAGGAACAGATTCAGAACAGCCAATGCCAAGCAGAGGTTTACTATGATTCAGTCCAACAGACACTTGATTCCTGAAAGAGGAATCATGTTAATGACTGAGGAATGTGCATTAGGCATTGATATGGTGATAGCTACGAGAAATTGGGGGAAGCTGATTCAGGCATCAGGCACCACAGTGGTTTCCATTGTTCAAGAATTTTATGCAAACGCCCTTGACCGAGATGGCACATTAGTTTGGGTATGAGGTAAGTGGGTGCCGTTCAATGTAGCTGCTATAAATGAGGTCTATGGTCTTCCCGCTGACTCTCTGGATGATTACTACACTTTATTACCGAGATTTGATCCGGACAAGGTTCTACGGACATTGTGTGTTGACGGGGCATCGTGGATTTGTTACAATAATAAACCCGTCAACCTAATGAAGACTATGTTCAAGACGGAGGCTAAGGTTTGGTTTTATTTAGCTTGTGCAAATTTGCTTCCTTCTTTGGCCATTAACAGAGTTACAGTAGAGAGAACGGTACTAGTTTATTGCATCATGAAGGGACTCCCAATTAATGTTGGGGTGCTCATCTCTAGTTCTATCCGGTCTGCTATTGATAGAACCAATGCAGGTCTGCCACACCCTACTCTGATTACAGAATTATGCAGACGGGCTGGGGTATATGGGACAACACTGAGCCATTATTGAAGATGAAGGATCGCAAAGCAATAAAGATGCTCACATCCACGACTTCCAAGAGGCGTAGGGCATCTACTGAGTCTCCTCCACCTACTACTGATCCTGCCTCAGCCTCTACACGCCCTGCGGATGCTCTTCAGTCCTCTTCAGCCACTGCTGCATCTCTATCTACCACTGAGCACACTATGATGCATTGGATGGCATACATGACCCAGTGGATGCATCGCAAGGACCCGGATATGGCTGCAGCTTTCCCTCTTCCTCCTTGCACTATGCCCTACATGGAGATGGCGTGTTGTGTTCCTCCAGCGCAGCCACCCTAGCCTACGGATGTTGATGATGATGATGATGATGATGCTGATGGTGGTGATGCTTTCACTGATTTTATTACTGAGGAGGAAGTCTTCGGTGTAGATCTTTGAGCACCAAATGTTTTTAATATTTCTGTTGCTTCTCTTGTGTTTGCTCTTGGAAAATCAAATTTTTGTACCTTGGTGTTTCTTATGTTTTTCTTTTTCTTCTGTTAATGCATTATTTCTGACTGTTAGTTCACTGGTCCAATGCTAATCTATATTTTGCCATAATTTCCAGACTAATTCTTTTTTTTCTTTTTTTTTGAATGCATGTGTGATGTGTTACCCTGCCCACGTTTACGTATCTATGTGCACTTGAGGACAAGGCACAATATAAGTTTGGGGGTGCGCACTGAAGAAATTCTTCTTCAAGTTCATTTTAGGTTTATTTTTCCTTTATATTTACATATTTTGTGTGCATTAATGCTTTTAAACTGCATATATTTATGGGCATAACACATACATAGCTATTGAAATTCTCTCATGACATTTAGATATTAGGATTGTTTATTTAGTGTTAATACATGAGTACACTAGTTAGGACATGAGCATATAGAGCATATAGATGTCACTTAGGTTAGATCCATGCCATATTTTTGAAAATTTTCACTGAGTAACCTATGAAATTGAAAATTCCTCTAGTATGATGAGATAAAGAATTAGGGTATTTTCAAACAGTCTGTGTACTTGGTTTGTCTGAAATTTGACCTTGACAGATCTCTGTAGTCTTAAGTAGGTTAAGAATCCGAAGATTGAGGAAAGTGAGGAGTAGAAACCAAACCACAAGCGGAGAGAATTTCCCACAAACTCTTGAAATAATCAAATCTGTCTTGAATACTGCTTAGGAATGATTATAGAAGGGAAATGAAGTAGGCCATCATTGTTTGAGTCATAGCCTAAAGGCCGGTCCTAGCATTTATAATCCTTTGTAACCAATTTTGAGTCTTATAGCCCGTTTTCTTGCTATGAACCTAAACATTATATATATAAACACTCTATCCTTATATGAATATCTCAGTTGGACCTATTTGTGTGCACTCATAGTTTTAATATGACCTATTCTGATGATGTGAAAGAAGGAGGGGATGCTAACATTGAAATACATATGTTTTCAGTTTTTATTTCAGCTTTTATTTTATTTTGAGTAAAAAAAAGAGAGAAGAAAAAAAGTTATATTTATTTCTTTAGTATTTCAGTATTGTCAATGATAGCTGCACTTTCCACTTTTGTATGAGTGTACATGTGAGTATAATTTGGAGTGCACATGAGGAAATAAATTTGGGGGAGCTATAAAAACAAGGTTGTGATTATGAACAAGCATAAAAAGGATTAAATAGAAGGATCAAGATCTATATGATAAATCAGACCAAAAATAGGTTGTTATTATTGCTATAAGTGTACACTTGAGTCAGATTTAAATTCCTATTATACTTGTACCTTGAGCCAAACCACATTACAACCTAAAAGAAAGACCACTGATCCTGACTATAGTTTGACTTAAGTAGAAGATATATGGAGGAGAGAATAGAGAGGGTTTGTGTACTTAGGTATTAGGAAATGATTTTTATGAGTGAGATGGCACTTGCAAATCACGTACAAAGTCTAGGATGATTGAGATACTAACAGATGAAAGGGCGAAATTGAGAAAGAATAGAGGATGAACTGAAAATCTAGACAACCTAAATGACCCTAAGGAAGTATTAATGAGTCATAAACTATAGGAATGGAAGATTGAGGTTACAATGATGAGTGAAAAAGAATTTAATTTTATATGGTATGTGGTATGTCAGTTTAGTTTATAATCATTGTTCGGGGACGAACAATAGTCTAAGTTTGGGGGCATTTGTTAGTTGCATAGCAAACTAACATTAGAATAGGTAAAATGTTGCATTTTATAAGAAATAAGGGAGAATAGAAGTAAAGAATTGCATAATTAGCAATAGTTGCATGTAGTTAGGGATTTGCATTGTTTAATAACTTTTAAGCCTTGTTTTTATAGTTTTGATATTCTTTTATGAGGAAATGATGTATGGGAAAGGAATTGAGTGTATTGCAAGGTACAAGTTGAAGCACAAAGGAAGAATGCATCAGAAGAAGGCAAATAAGAGAAGGAATCATGAGAAAATACTAGTAGACCGTAGTCCAAGAAATGAAGATCACAGTAACAACAGAAGGACCGAACCAGTATACAATGCACTAATGACCGCGGTCACCAGAACGTGATTTGCACAAAAACAGGACAGACCGCGGTGGGTAGAACATGGAGAATTTATGGGTTTTGACATAGAAATCATTGACTGCGGTCACTCAATTGATTAGCGAGATTTTTGTATTTTTTAGGTTTTTTAGTGCGGGACTATAAATAAAAAAGGGTAATTAGAGTTGAGGGGGGACCTAATATCGAAAAGAAATCACCGTGATGGCTGTGAGGGCATAAAAAACTGGATTTTCATTAAGAATTGAAGATTGTTTAAAAAGAATTTGAGTATGTTTTACTTCTTTGAATTTAATTTCATGTTTTCCTTTGAATTCATGTCTAGCTAATTAGTTTTATTGTCTGGGATGTGATGTTCAATGCATAGCTTGTGATATCTAATTGTCGTTATTGAGTTATAGACTCTATTCTTTATTGTGTAGACTTAATGCTTTACGTCTACTGGCCATAGATGTATTGAAATCAATACTTTAGTCTATCTCGGGAGAGAAACTTAAAGGGTGGATATCACAATTTGGACTTAGACCGGTTGATTTATCGGGAGATTATTAACCAATCTAGGGAGTTGCACAGGGATTGTTGATTATAACATGTAGGTTGTTAAGTGAACGCCTCGGAAGATGGTTTGACAAAACAAATCTAGTGAATGTTGAAATACCTTGGGAAATGATTTCAACTATTGATGCAAGCTCATGGATTAAGTAATTCATAACTACAACGAAGGATTGTAAACTATGCAGCAACAACCACTATCCTAGACATGTCTATGCTTTGATTTCTTAGCATTAACTATTATTTTTGTTTAGAGAAGTCTCTAGTTTTTAACATAATTCAATTACATCAGTATAGTCTTGATAAAACTTTGATCAATAGTAAATTTGAGATTTGAAATCACAAACCAATTCTTTTTCCCTGAGGACGATACCCGGTCTTACCAGTTATTACTACTTCGATCTCGTACACTTGCGGGGTTGCTAATAGTTTCCCTAGAAGGTACGGTTATGGTCACCCATTTTTTTAGGGCAATCTATTTGGGCTTGGTACTAGTCTAACCAATCCATTCCCAAAATTACGTAATAGCCATTAAAGGTAAAGTACATGGTCAACTGTTATGAGTTTGTCCCCGCACCTTAGGTCACAATTACACATTCTTTTCAAAGTCACAGTGGTCCCTATTGGTGTGGACACATTCAAAGTTAAAGGAAATGTTTTCATCACAAGTTGTAACCTATCAGCTAGTTCTTTAGAAATAAAAGATTTAGAGGCACTTGAGTCAAACAACAATTTCATGGCAACATTGAACAAAAAAAATGTGCCTTTCACTGTACGAACATTCTGGCTTGGTTTTGCCCACGGCCTTAGTTATGCCCTTGATTGGCATTCGGTTGCTGTTGCGTCCCCTGAAGATGATTGTTCTGACCTCCTCCCTGTTGTGGTTTTTGTTGAGGAGCTCGAGCCTATGCATTACGACAATCTCTAGCCAGATGCCCCTTCTGGTTGCACACAAAACAAAACACTTGCTTCCTTGCTTGTTCCCTTGACTTGTATTTGGCCTGCCCCTATTTCTGTGTATGTGATGCTTTTAGGCCATTCTTTCTTTTCTTCTGAGCCCTTTGATCATTTTTATTCTCGAGCTTCTTATTCTTCTTCCTCAACCTTTGTTCTAGGTTGAGTTCTTGCTCTAGTGTTAGGGCTTTTTCTACAACGTCTTTGTAAGTCTTTAGGCCTAGAGTCTTCACTATCTTTTGAATCTCCATCTTGAGACCCTGTGCAAATCTATTGGCCTTTCTTTTCTCTTCCCTGATCAGATTTGGGAAAAATTTGGCGAGTTCTGTGAACTTCCTTTCATATTCAGCTACATTCATGTCCCTCTGATTCAGTCGAACAAAGTCTTCTTATAGCTTGCTCAAGGTTGCCCTTGGAAAGAACTTTTTATAGAAGATTTCTGAGAAGTTCTCCCAACTCATGGAATCCACATCTGTATTAGGGTCCATTCTCATCATACGCCACCAACTTTTGATTGGCTCTTTGAAGTGGTGCATGGCCAGTGCCACCTGTCTTGACCCAAACAAAGGAGGGTGGAACTTCTATAGCTCTATTAGCATCTTCCTCTACTTCTCATCCTCCAAACTTCCTGGGCCCTCTAACGTTTGGGATCTTGGGCCACAAGTGCTGGTTGTTGAACTTGGATAGGTTCAGGTACTTGAGGTTGTGGAACCACCTGAGGGATTATCCGTGGAAGTGCCCTCAACAGTTGATCCAGTACCTTTTATGACATCTCGTTCATCATGGCCGCCATACGTACCTCCAGTCCAATATGTAGTTCTTGTTCCCGTTGCTCTGTCTCATCAGAGGTGGTGGACCTGGTTGCATACTTCCTTGCTCCAACCATTTTCTACAATTCGAGTAGGTTTTCAGTATTTGCCTCGTCAACCGTTCATACTATCATGACTCTAGATTCATGTCTGGAGATTCTCAATCTGTTCGGTGGCCTAAAAGTTTCTCTTCTATGTTCTTTTCATGCATGGGTACAGGATTTGGTCTCAAAGTAAATAAACAGTAAAATTAATTCATACAATCAAGCTAGCACAGCAAGGTTCTAAGCTTCCACCTAAGCTTTCAGGTTCAAGTGTCCCATACCACTCTACCCCTTCCACTTAGGCTTTCACCTAAAATAGAGACGCACCCAAAAAATTTTGCAAATTGCTCGACAACTAAGGTTCGCGAGCCCATTATACTCCACCATCATATACAAGTGAGCATATAGAAACCCATTATGCTAGAGTTACAATCATTCACCACACATGGTCCATCATTCCTTGAGTTTATTCTTTCTCCATAACCCCGAATTCCTATGCATCCCATACTACATAGAAATCGAAAGATATAGAAGCTTCTTGGTCCTGTGTCCTAATCAAATAATTTTCTGTTTTCACACAAGTTTCAGTCTCAAACCTATATCCTAAAGATTATAATTTTGATCCACTTTGCCACCCATGGCTACACCACATTTCTACCTAAGGTCTTTTCCTTGGACCTAAGGTTCTGTCTGGTTGACTCACAACCTTTGTCTAGCCGAGATACCACCTTGGCATCTTTTTCAACCTCTATGTGATTTCTTGTTCTAATTTTTTCACCTTCCAATTTTCTTTTATAGAAAGTAAAGGTGTTCTTCAACTTAGACTATTCGTACAAGCTGGTGGGACCCTTTCAATGTTTAGCTTTACTCAGGACAAGGCTTATCCACTATCAGCTCAACTTGTAGTCTTTGTATCCAAACAAAATGTTTTAAAACAAAATTCTCCTTTTTGAAAACACTTTCTAAAACAATTTTCTATTTCAAAAATAGAAGGTAGGGCATTCAAGATTCAATTCAATTATTTAAGTTTCTAATTCTAGTTAAACAACCACAGATTGACTTTTTAATTCTAGCAAAATGCATTTAAGATTCAATTCAATTCAAAGCGAAAGCTTGATTTGAGTTTCTAATTCAAGTCAAATAGCCACTGATTGACTTTCTAATTCTAACTCAAGGCACCTAAAGCCTATGATCTGATATCACCTTTGGTATCAAAGGAAACTTTCTAATTTTGGCCTAGCAACTAATGCCTAGGCTTTGATACTACCTTTGTAACACCCCAATCATTGAGAGACAAGTTTAAGCTCAACCACAAGGCAGGTTGGGTTCAATGTTACATTTACAAGTACACAACTTGTATCTCAATTCCTTTATTCTAACACTTATTAAAATACTAATAAATACACTTCCTTTGAGTTTAATATTCAACAAGATAATGCAAGTGAATAAAGGAAAACATCAAGTCTTTATTCATTCAAATAAAATAAAACGATTACATTTTTGGATCAAATCCAAAGATTGAGTACATAACTCTAAAATTCAAAAGCAAAATTCAGCGGAAGTCTAAAAATCAAAACTTGGGCAACATGCCTTTACAATAGAATTTTCAATACTTAAAAAGAATCTAATATTCATAACCTTCATGGATCATTCAATTTCCTAAAAATAAAAGGAATGAGGTGAATATATAGCTTAGTGGATCATATATTAAGTTACTATTTCAAATCAATAACACATCCAATTTCACACACTTTCAAACATTAAGTGATTCATACATCAATTTGGTTCAAGTTGACGTTATGACTGAAAGGGGTTTTACTCTGTTGATGTTCTTAATTTAGATACCCCTCTTTACCATGGAAAGACATTTCTTTGTCACTTTCCATTGGATGCAACATACCAAGTATCCCTTAGTTGTGCCCTGCAACCACACATTCTAAGCATGTGTTAAGAACACCCATTGCACCCATACGGGTCACTATGACAGTACGTGGTTCTTATCTTCACTTTCTTATGTCTAAGATCACATAATTATAAAAGAAATTTAGAATATAAATTTTAGACTTTAAACATTCAAGAAAGCATGGAAACAACACATATCATGCTTGAAACATTGAATTACATCCTAAACATGGATTCTAAGCATGACATACTCTCATGAGTAACTAAAACATAAAAACATGCTAAACTGAAATTAAAATATGATTAAACATGCTGAAACTAAAATAAAACATGCTGAAAATCAAAATTTTAACAAGCATGAATATGCTAGAAATTTAAAATAGCAAAGTAGAGGTTTAAGAAATCCCCTCTACCTTAATTCGAGTTTCTTCATAGAATTCAGCAGAGGTTCCCCTTATCTACCACTTTTAAAACTTTAGGAACTTCTAACTACTAACAAAACTACTTCAACAACTCTCTAAAATACTGAAATGAGAGCTTTTCACACAAGAAAGAAAAGAGAGTGAGAAGAGGTGCCAAGAAGAGGGCAAGAACAAGCAAAGAGGGAAGTGTCAAGTCTTTGCTTTGGGATGAGATGAATGTGAGCAAGAAGGGGTATTTATAGGTGTTCATGAGCACAAGGGGGACGATTTGAGTAGCTCACAAAGTTTGCAAGTTTCCAAACACTCATGGGACGGTTTGGATTGAAATAGCTATGTGGGTTCATGGACCACTAAAACTTGCTAATTTCCTATGAGCCATGATTTGATTCTCTATTAAATTTGTTAACTAATTTCATAAAATAATTTCAGACTTAGAACACTTCTAATCTCAGTTGGGATGTGCCCTTATTTAGTCTCTTGCTTGCTCATCACACAAGAGACACGTGGAATGCTTCCTATTTCTTCATTCTTGGATGCAAACATGGGGAGTACGCAATCAAACTTGAAGGGACACTATATCATAGTCTAATATGCAAATCTAAGCTTAAGAAAACTCTCTAAATTATTCAAACTCCAAGTATGGTGCACCCTTTAGTGTACACGCATGTGGTGGTGCCACAAAGGGAGAATGACAACTTTCTAATTTGGTTTTCTTCTTACATAAAGGGGGATGACTAGGGTTTTGGGAAGCTTTCTTTAGATTTGAAACCCTTCTAAATTGGTTGGTTCACATGTGTGCACACACACATACACACATATGGCCGGTTAGCACAAAATGGAGCATGGTATATTGATCAAGCATGGTGTACATGGAATCACTCTTCTTGGATTTTCCAATTCTTATGGGATGTCTCATTCCTTGGGTAGGTGTGAGCATACATGATCAGTTGTATGGCATACAGGATCACTTTTCATGAATTCAAATGATGAACACGTCCCATGGAGCTTTGGGTAGGGTAGGGTGCACATGACCATGGTGTTCCACCCATGTGTCTGGCACATGTTTGGGGTGGCTATGACTTCATGGGTTCACAAAAATTGAATAAAAAATTAATATCTCCTTATCTATAAGGAATTATAATTTATAACCTATAATTTTGGAATCACATGAACTAATGCAAATTTTAAGGTATGGTTTGTCCCAAGGTGATTTTCTCTCAAAAACTTTCCTTGTTTAAGACCCATTGAGGCCATTAGGCAAATAAAAATCTAAATCTTGGCCAATTGTTTTAATTTTTAGAAATGTCATTTGTTTTGTTAGTTCATCTCATTTCATAATTGAAATGCCAATTCTTTCCTAATTTGGACCCCTTAAAGGGTGTTTGGCAAATAAAGACTCTATCTTTGACCAATTATTCTAATTTTGGGATATGTTGTCCCATTAGTTGGTTCATGTCATCTTGCTTTATTTCAAGTTGTTTTGAGTCTCTAAGGATCACTAAATGAGAGTTTTGGAACCTGCTAAATGTAGCCTCGAAATGAACCCGATTTCATTTTTCACCCAAATTGATGATAATTTCATTTAATTGAGTACAGAGAATTTAGGGTATTACAATCGCCTTGTGGTTAAGTCTAATTGAAAGTCTTAGGGGTTGGGGTGTTATACCATGTACTAGCATGATGACGAATTTTCATCATGAGTCTTCCAATCAGAAATTTTGGATGTGAACTAAGGGTTCAAAGTTGACTCTGCATCAAAAGTGATGGGTTTGAGTTTCAGTAGTTGACCTCTCCCTAAGGGTTGGAACACTGTGATGTATTTTCCTTCAGTCCTTAATGTCAATTGTAATAAACTACTATTTGAATCACGTAATCTCTTTAAGTGTTTTTTATTCATGTTATATTTGTTTTGAAATAATAAGTTAAAATTTTGGAATGATCCACTGGACGCGTAAGCTCACCCTTCCTTTTAATATTTCAAGAAATTAAGATTCAGATGCTACTGGAATTTCTCTTAGATTATCTTTCTTAAAATTTCTATTAAATTATAGAGCATGTTGGCTCAGGTTATTTTTATTTAAAATTTGAAGTTATTTGAGATTTATTCCGTTGTAATAAACAAAAGGCATTGTACCCTTGAAATCTTAAATTTATTAATGATATTGAATTTTTCTTTATAGCATGGTGTTGATATTATTATTTATGAAAAAGGAAATAGGTTAATGATTAATTATTTTATTTAGATGTTTCTAAATATTGTTTTTTTGAATTATGGCATGAGTTTCTAAATGTTCAGAATGTCCCAAGGATATGGAAACAGAAAAGGAAAGTAAATAATGTAACATGTAATACCCCAGAATTTTGTCAAAAAACTTAAAATAAATAAAATAAGTTGAATAAATTAGTTTCAAAGATTTTAAAAAATTTTGGGTGCAAATGATGGGTTGACATATGAAAAATAAAATATATTAGAGATATAGAAAAATTAAGCAAATAAGACATTAATTTGATAATTAAATGAAAATTAAGGTTTAGTAGAATTAATTATAAAATTTAAGGAATTGCTTAAGAAATAAATAAAAATAAAGTATAAATACACATATTGGCTAATA